>WEKX01014281.1:415289-433035 GCA_013390025.1 Pitta sordida
TCAGGAATATGCATCCTCCAAAAACCTATGGCCCCTAGGAAAGCTTGCGTTTCTGTCTTGCTGGTTGGTGGAGACATGGCTGTAATCTTATTGACAACCTCGGTAGGGATCTGACGCCGCCCATCTTGCCACTTCACTCCCAGAAACTGGATTTCCCGAGCAGGTCCCTTGACTTTGACCTTCTTGATGACAAAACCGGCTTCCAGGAGAATCTGAATTATTTTCTTGCCTTTTTCAAACACTTCTGCTGCAGTGTTTCCCCACTCAAGGATGTCATCAATATACTGCAGATGCTCTGGAGCCCCACCCTCTTCTAGTGCAGTCTGGATCAGTCCATGGCAGATGGTGGGACTATGTTTCCACCCCTGTGGCAGTCGGTTCCAGGTGTATTGCACCCCCCTCCAGGTGAAGGTGAATTGAGGCCTGCATTATGGTGTGAGAGGAATGGAGAAAAAGGCATTGGCTATGTCAATAGTTGCGTACCACTTGGCTGTTTTGGACTCCAACTCATACTGGAGTTCCAGCATGTCTGGTACAGTCTTATTTTCTCAGGATTAGGGTAGAGGTAGAAGAGATAGAATAGACCCTGAGATGCTGTTTGAATAGCCTGCAGCTTTATTAACACATCTGGGAACTATCCAGCAATAACTTGTACAAAACAGATCATTCTTCCTTCCATAATCCACTCCACCTGTTGGAGGGCAGCCATCAGGATGAATGACCACTGTGGCCATTCTGGCCAATGTTTTCTGACATTGTTTTCCATGTGATCAATAGAGTTGTGAAGAAATGACCAGATAACAACCTCATACAGCAGCTTCTCTGGGCCCCCAACCCCTCTTTCCATTTGCTGTTTTTTGCTTTTATTGAACATGCCTTCCCTAAGATTTGTCTTTTTAAATGCACTGTAAGCTAGGATCAACACATATCTGTTTCCTTTCCCCATCCACACATCTGTGAATTTGTTTTGTGCAACCCCAGAAGATGCTTGGGTTATCTGTGCCAAGTACAACTAGTAATACCTCATTGTCTTCTGCTTCCTTTCTGTCTTACTGGATTGACCTCGCTGGTTTGACATGCAACTCTATTTCTGTTCTTTGTCAGTGTGAAATGGTCTTTGATTTGGTTATGGACTCTGGCAAAAACATAATTGATTTCTTCCAATTTACACATTTTAAAGTCCAGGTAGTCTATACTAGTGACTGAGCCCTTCCCCATAGTCAGCTGAGAGAGAGAACCAAATTCACAGGGCAAATCTCACAGTCTTGATGTACATACTTGCCTTTTGTCTTTGATGTACATACTTGCATTTTGTCGTTGATGTACAATGGGCCAAACTAGCTAAAGGTCAAGCAACACTGATTCAGTCGGAACAGGGCTTGTGACAGGATGCTAAAAACAATGACCTTACTGAATTTTTCTGTAGGGAATTTTTCCTTTCTGCCATCTTAACCAGCATAGCACTTCTTGCCTAAACACATTTGCAGGACTACATATATTAAAAATATATTAAAAATAGCTGTGGAAAAAAATATTAGAAGGTGTTTACAAAACTTACAGAATACAAATTTCTGTGAATTTGACAAGCTATTTTTTGAAACCTCAGGATTTGCCAACACAGCTTGAAGTTGCAGAAGTTCTGTAACGACCCATAGGTACATTTTCAGTCACATTACCCACAGAAAATATACTGACTGTCCAGGAAAGACTTTCTTTTAACATCCCAAGTCATGTTTCCTCTCTTCTCCCAATACAACTACCAGCCACTGATAGAAACCAGTTTTTTCCATGTTAGCAACTGATCCACAATGCCCTTTGCTGAAAGACAGAGGAAGAGTAGGAAGCAGAGTTTGGCAGAGAGGTCAGAGCTGTCTTTGTATTCTTCCCATAGTGTGGGAAGTCTCTAAGGAGGGAGGTAAATCTCACAAAAAGGAAGTCTAACCCTCAAAAATGAGAAGAAATAATACCAGCCAACAGAAAAGTTACGCTTGGATGTGGGAGTGGGAGGATGGTGGAGAAACCAGCCACTGCTGGAACAGGATGTTTGTGAAATGGCTTGCACAGAAAGAATAGCTCTTAGGAAAAGACTCTGAGGTTGTGGATTTCTTGCTGGTGGAAAAAGGAGCTAGAAGGATGGCGCATCCAAGTCCTTTACAGAGGACAGGTTGAATATGCATTTGGTGCATTTCTTCTTACTTCTTTCCCTACCCATGTGATGGGGAAAATCTACCTTCACTGGTGTATAAAAACATTCTGAATTAAAGCTCATTATTAGCAAAGGGGTAAAAATGCAGATGTGAATACATGCACTAATTAAATTGAATGGTCCAGTTAGAACATGACACTGGTGCTTCTGAAGATTAGAACAGAAAAAATATTTCTTCAAATGTATGTATTTCTATACAGAAATCTTTCCTGTCTAATATTATAATAAGATGAATATATTATTCAAATTCCAACAATTGCTGTTTTCCAGATGTGACTTCACTAGTTACTCCAAGCTAGTAAACTCTCAGTGCCCCCGGATTAGACACATATTTGACACATAAAACATGTTACACAAATAAAATAGAAATTCCTTAGAAAACTGATCTAATAACACTGGAGTGATAAACGTTTAATGTTCGTTAAGGATAATATGAATTTCCAACAGCAAGCAACAGACTAGGAAACTGTGTTAGCAGGACAATGCTTGTGGTGTAAAGAAACACAAGCAAGCAGAGAAAACATAATATTGTAGTTGGAATTTGATTTGGAGAATTGCTCTGGTGGATACTGTTTATAAGGCTTTGCACATGCATCTGTTTTCACATGGGCAATGGTCACATCATCTTGCTTTGAATAAGAAAGAAGAAGAAAGGCCTTAAAAATAACTGATTCAATATAATAATTAGGTTGGATTCCATTGGTTTCAGTCATAAACATAAGCTGAGATTGGTTCACGGGTTCACAGGTTATTTTGAGTTGGAAGGGACCCATAGGATCATCTAGTCCAACTCGCAAGCGAACGCCCACCCAGGGATCAAACCCACAAGCATGAAACCACGGGCACCACTCTCCATCCATCCAAGCCTCCCAACATCTAGACCATGTCACTAAGCTCCTCTTTGAGTCTTCTCTTAAANATCTCATCTTATTGGAGTCTGCCCATTTCTCTGGTCTGTCAAGGTCCCTCTGAAGGGCCCTCCTACCCTCTGGCAGTTCAACATTTACCCCCAGCTTGATATCATCTGCAAACTTGCTGATAATGGATTCAATTTCCTCGTCCATATGGTCAATAAAGATGTTGAACAGTGCTGGGCCTAACACTGACCCCTGTGGGACTCCACTAGTGACTGGCTGCCAGCTGGATGTGGCACCATTCACCAACACTCTTTGAGCCTGTCCATCCAACCAGCTCCTAACCCAACATTAAATGCCTCTGTCCAGTCCATGCTCTGAGAGTTTCTCCTGAAGAAACTCTCCTTTCTCACAGTTTCATGTAAAACTGTGTCCAAGGCTTTGCTAAAATGGCTCATGCAAGGAGAATGGGAAACTGATTTAGCACTTTCTACATTTTCCCCTTCCTGTTGTGCTTACACCTTTATATGAAATGAGTAATGCTTTTGTTTCTTCTGCCTGACTTTGCTAAATGATTCACATTCAGGAAAAATGATTCCCTGTGGAAATAACAGTTATTAATTTTGAATACCAAGGCTAAAATAGCCTTGATACCATCATGATAAAGAATAGTGTGGTTAGAATCGTTGTGGTATAGCATTCACTATGATTTTTTTAATGTTAATTTGGTCTCTTAATTTGACCTCACGTTAGGCACTTTATGAAATGAAGATAAGAATGGAAAGGGCAATACATTAATGCTTAATCCACTTAATGAAATAGGATTTCCTTTGTGATTCCATATAAATTAGTGTATAACTGCCACTATTTTACTTGACATAATAATAGAGATGAAATTAATTCTCGGCTGTAAGTCCTTGCAGTTAATTTTGGAGCGGTCACTTTACCCATGTGAAATAACATTTTGCCATTGTTTGGGAGATTGAGATTGTAATTTTACTTTATACTGTTTTCTACTTACTACAGTTGTTTCCTTTCTGCATCTGATACCCTACAGATGAGAATAGTGCTGTGGATTAATATATGCCAAGGGGAAGGTTAATAATGGTACATTCCTCATACAGGATTGTTTTGAGGTGGGCTATATGCTACTTTACTTCGTATCTTCTCTTAAGTCATGGCAAGTGATTAAGAGATGGAGGGAGAAGAGAGCCTTTGGATCCTGTGTTTCTTTCTCTTCAAGCCCCACAGCCAATAAATAATTTGCACCAAAACATCTTTCAGTCTTCGTGGCTTACTATAAGACATCCAGGTTTGAGGCCTGTGCCCTGTTGGTATTAGCTGTTGCCCTGAAATGAGTCTTCCCATGGTCCATGTATGATTAATGGCATCATAACCAACACACTGTGGATTGAACCAATTATATCAAAATCATGAATGGCTATAGTTTGAGCTAAAGCTGTCTCACCCTGTGTGGTCACTGATTCCGTGGAGTGTGTATAGGAGAAAATTCAGTAGCACATGCAATACTGGGTCTTCATGTTGAAGGACCTGTAGAGCATTAATCAGTGTTAATCTTCCCTCATCAAATCTGTACACTGCAGAGCCAATTAAGAAGATAGCAAATTGGTTATCAGGGTAGACAGGCTGTTTATGGGGCAGGCACATCATTTAAAAGAAGTTAAATATACTTGACTGTATCTTGACTGCAGTATTACATGTGTTTGCTGATGAGTTCATAAGGACTTGGTGGAGTCAGTTACACTGTGGGCCAATTAAGGTTTCTCCACAAATGTTTTGCAGTCTTGCATTCCCCATGAAAACACTGGAATCACTCCCTATTTGTAGATGTGGGAGATTGGAATCACTTCACCACCACTAGCTACAGGCAGCTGCTTTAAACATGAATATGCTTTCCCCTTCTGCCAGTGGATTTGATGTGTACCAATTCTGTATATGGTTTTGGTGGAGTAATAAATTCCTAGTTATTTAATATAGTGTTCTGCCTCTTTTTTTACATCAGCAGGACTTTTCCATTAATGTACAACCTTCTATTCAGTTGGGACCAAGTAATATTCCGTGTGTACCGATTTTAGTCTATTAAAATATTGCACATTTTATATTTTTAAAAGGAACCACAGGAAATTCAATTCTTTCTTTCTTTGAGTTTCATTATTCCAATATAAGGAAACATATGTGGGTTTTTATTCTGTTGTTTGTTGTAACATGTGGCTGAAAAATAATATAAAATTGGGACTTAATTGAACTAAGTGATTGGCAGACAAGCTGCATCTGGTTTGAAGAAAACCCAAACATCTTTCTTTCTGAAGACTGTGGGGCCTTGAGAATGATAAATTGAGAAGGATTTAAAAAGATTATTGAGCAGGTTGGGTAAGAGAGCCTAACAACCATAAGGTTTGAGGCCTGATGCTGATGTTACTTGCCTGGGTAAAAAAAAAACCATCTAGCCCCACTAGAATCAGTGGCATTAAAGCCGTATAAACCCCATTCATGTCAGTTCAAGCTCTCATCAGTTATTTGGAATTGAGAGTACTGTAGTCCAAGACCTGCAGTCCCTGCTTTTTGAAGTGTAATGGCTTGGTGCAGCAGGCCTCAACAGCTCTATATGCTCTGCTGGTAAATGTGCTTCTGGCCTCTTAATTTCAGAGCCCATCTTCTGAGCTTAGAGGAAAAGGCAGGGAGGAGGCAAGATGGGGATAGACCCTGACTTATTAAGGTATTAGAACAGTGTAAGAGGAGTAAAAAAAGAGAATAAGTAGTTTTCAAAGTATAATTTTCTACTTTTTGAAGTACGAATTGTGTAAAGTGAAATTCCTTAACCCGGAACCTCAGCTGGCTTAATCAAATATCAAACCAACGGGAATCCTTAGGTAGAATGGCAAATTTAAGTGTTTTCCCTCTCTGTATAACCCACACTTTCCTATAACACTATGTATGTCATTTCAGTTGTGTGTATAACAAGCTTTGAAAGAGAAGTGTGGCTAGTGTCAGAGCTAGACAGGTTGTTCCATTTAAAGAACATTTATTTGTTGCTTTCCATCATGGCAGAGCATTCCCAGGCCAGCCTTAATGTCTATCTGTGCTCCTGGCATTCAGAGTAAATATCCTGAAGCTGCTTAAAATTAAAAAGTGAAAGTAGTTAATGCTTGTATATGGTCATGCCTGTCTGTGGAATGCAGTCACAGTTTTGAGAAGGAGAAGATGAGGCATGGAAAAATGAAATGTTCTGCATATGATGAAATAGTAAGTTGGTAGCAGAGCCTGGGAAAAGGAAATTGGATCTTCAGATTGCCAGCCCATTTCCTCCACAGCATGGATGCTTGGAATGGACATTAATACTGAGATTTGTATTTCCATGGCAGGGTTTTTTCCCCAATGAATATTTATCTACATGTGGTTGGGAGAGGAGAATAAGTATAACCCTCATCTTCCCCAGGGTACTGCCTTTAACCATTCATGGGTACATTATAGAGGAAGATGGAAGATCTGTGTGTCAGTAAGTTAATGGATTTCTTTATCACCCACTTGGGTTTCAACCTGTTCCACTCAAAACTGATCATTTGCAACAAACATGCCAGCTCTGAAGGCTATAAATTCTGAATGCTAATTCCATGAGTGGTGATCCAAACTGAAAACAAGGAATTGAATGGTAAATGAATCCAGTTACAGACAGGTTTTTTGTTCTCTCTTCTAGTTGGTGAAGTCTAAATAAAAGATAAATTATTGCCTGGTCTGTGATATCAAGGATAGAGAATATTTCTAAATCTATTTCTCTGGACTGCCACAAGTTACTTAGATTGTGCTAATTGTATTTTTGGGGAGCAAAAGGTAAACAAGCAATTTTTTGTTTTTCATGGCATAAGAGAAACAAAGGGAATCTCACACAGAAAAACTTTTGGGGAGATTCAGACCCAGTAAACCACTTTCCACTGAATATAATTTAGTTTCATGAAGTTCATTGTATTCAGGAAGTGGAACAAGTCTGGGTCCAAGTATGTGTTTTCAAAAGTTGCTTGCTGTATCAAACGATAAAATGTCATAAAATGAGACAGAGACTCCACCTTTAAAGCACCTTGTGAGAATGGCTAAACAAGAAATTCTCAAAGTAACAAGTGTTTTTTTCTTCTGTCCAGCAAAGCTGAACCCTTGGAAAAAGAATATACTGGAAGACTGTAGACCAACTACTGAAGCTGCTGCTTGAAAAAATGCAATTACTTTATTGATTTTTCAGCTAGAAAATTGTTATCTGCTCACACTACCTAGTGGAAATAAAGTATATGTTGCTAGAATCAGGCGACTGAGATCAATAACGATATGGTGGATGTAAGTTATTTTTGTGTAAGTTGGCCTTTATAGACAGATGAGGCATGCATACCAAAAAAAAAAGGCTAGAAACGTTCTTGAAGTACAGATGTTTAAAGGATTACTAGACCTCAGCCTGGATTCCTAGAAAGTTTTTGGAAGGCCAGTGGCTTACAAAGGCAAATGATTTTTATTGAGCAAAGGGTGTCCAAGTCTTGAAGTAGTGTTGCTGCTCTGGAATGGTGCATTAAAATGATCCTTCCTGTTTTTGAAGCTAAAAGTTGTGATGAACAGTAATTGCAGGCACTCTTGCATGCTTTGGCTCCAATTTAGTCTCCATCTAAATTAGCTAGAAATCTATGGCCTTGATTTATTGCATTTCCAACAGTTGCACTAAAGGAAGGTAATTCCTTCTGAAAATGCCACATGCAGGCAGGAACAGGAAACCAATTAGGAATCAGTGGATGATAAATGGGCATTTTTACCAGCAGTTTACTTAATATCCCCATTAAATAAGCCTCTTTGCATTTATCATTTCATTCTCCCTCAGTCTATAAGGTCCTTTAATTGCTGCCTAAATGAGCCTTGTGTTTCAGTCCAAATTTAATCTTGGATCGGGAGAGAGAGATCCTTTCCAATGCTTGCCTGCCCAGCTGCCAAGAACTGTCAGAAGTGATCACATAACTTTGCACATTTCTCACAGTCTCATTGGAGAAATTTAAGATTGACAGAAAAAAAAAAAAAAGCAAAACCCACCAAAAACTCAGGTCATATTTTTGCTTTAAATTGTAAGCTACAGCGTGAGCAACCTTTTTCCTCAATTGCATTTCCTATATTTTTTTAAAAATTGGTCAAAAAATAGATGGAAATTGTAATGTTGCTCTGTGCTTTTTCGTTTTGGAAAATTACCTTCAGTGGGAGTAGATGTGTGGCAGAACTAATGAAGTGTTACAGAGTTTTTGCAGCAAACAATACTGGCTGGTTGTGTCTGAGTGGATTGGTTACTGCACATGTGATTTGGAGTGGAACATGGCATCTCCAGGCTAAATGGCAGCCAATGATAAAGAATCCCAAAGCAGTTGCCTCGACCTGCCTTGTAAGTTTTTTTTCTTGTAACACTCAAATTTGGGGCTCTAGGGTTGGGACCTTTGAAAATGAAAATTCAGTTGTGGAGTTTTTTTCAGAGATCTTCTTGCTTAGAGCATAAACAGATGTTTTCAGCGTATGCAGAATTCATGGATCAGCCTTCAAACATAATTTTTGTAAGAGGATGTTCCCAAGCATTTAGAGTCAACTGTTTCCTGGACTGTAGTGGACTTTCACCTGGGTGGTCCAGATGTCAGACCTTGTACTAGAAGTACAAAGCCTAATTACCAATGCACTAAACCTCACATATTTCTGAAAAATTGGCAGCAAATAACCGGCTCAGAGGAGGAATATTACTCAAATATTCACTGCTGATTAATCTTCCTACTGTCAAAAGCATACACATCTGCCTTGTTACAAAGAGCAACTCAAAGCCAATGCTGCTAATTCATCCTTCATCCAGACCCTTCAACTTCTAATTTAAAATACCTATCAATGTGGAGCCCGGTGTTAATACTAGAGAACTTCTAATACATGTCAGTGAGAGAGTCTAGGACTGAGTCACTCAAATGTAGTGTTAAGTAATGGTGGGGGTTACAATAATCTCCAAAACAGAAGGACTACCGAATCTCTTGTTGATCTTAGCCTTCTAATGGCATAAACCAACAAATGGGAGAAGAAAAGAAAGAAATACAGCTTCTGTGGAACTCTGACCACAGGCATGGTATTATAAACTATGCTTTATATATGTTCTTGTCTGTTATTTTTCTTCCTTAAAAAAAAAAGAAAATTGGAGAGTATAGAAAATAACAGCATGGGAAACATTAGACACAACTCAAAAATATTTTTCTCTTAATTCATTGAAAGGCGGTTGAGTATGGACACTGTCATGTGGATTCAAAACTGTGGAAAAAATCATATACAGAGGTAATTGTGTTCTGTTGAGGAAAAGAAATGATTGATGGGGTTGAGGGTGTACTAATATAAGATTTGTCTTATTTTACTGTCTCTGTTAAAGATTCAAAGGTGAGAGTAAGCAGGAAGTTATTTGCATTCAGACGTGATACAAAGCTGTCATCCTATGCCATCTGAAATCAGTCACTTTCAAGCATTTTTGTCTTAAAGTTTTCTTTAAATCATTTGTCATCACAGGGAGTCTGGGGAAAACCCAACCTGAAACCTAATATTTCAGATAATGAAGACGAGATTACTGCACAAGAACGGCTATATCAAGTAATGCCATAGGCCCGTATATTCCAGCTTCTGTCTCAGAAGTAGCCAATAGCAGATGCCCAGAGAAGCATGAAAAACAGATCAGGCGTTTGGGGATACTTTCTCTGACTAAGGAAGCAGAGATGTCAAAAGATGAGCTTTCCATCCAAATTAATACAGTCAGTATCTCAGAGCCTCGTAAAGTCTACATGTTAGTTGTGTTCATCTTTTAGAGAACTAGCAAATGCAGTTTTCATTTTTCAAAAAGCTGCTAAGAAAATTGCCTCAACAAAATCCAGTCATTCTAGGGGAGGTGAGAGGGGTTAAATTCTTCTACCAATCATGGCTGGTTTTCAGGCAAAAGAAGGAGTTGGAATAAATAGTCCATTTTCAGCATGATATGACAATGTTACTGTATGTGATCCCAAGCATTTAACGGACCCATTTATAATTTGTAAGAAGTGGAAGAGGAAAATGTTGAGGTCAGAAATTCTGTAAAATTATTTAGGTTAGTCCAGATAAAATGAGACTGTGAGGAACTTGACTGCGATTCAACAAAGCTCGGTGACTGGGGAACCTGATGTCTGATGAAATTCAGTGCTGACAAATACATAGTAACACATATTGGAAGGAATAATTTGATCTACTTGGTTCACGTTTCTGCCTTCTAACTGAACTGCACCCCCTGCAGAAAAGGCCTTGTCATTGGAGAAACCAGTGAGCAGCAGTAACAAAAAAGCAAGAGAAGTGTAAAAATCAAGGATTAGAGAACACTGAAAATACTAGATTGGCATAATATAATTTTAGCTGGAATTATAGACCATAAATTGGATGGGCAATGGATAGAAGTTATTAAAGGCAATGCATGAACCCTGTATCTGGAGAGAATTAAAAGATTACCACATGAGAGGACAATTAGGAGGGTGCATGATGATATTATATAAAGAGATGGAGGACATAAAATAGATGTATAATAGATGTATCATGAGTTCTTATTTTTCCTTTTTCCTAACATGGAAAATAGGCCTGCCAAATGAAAGCCAAGGATAGGACTAAAGGAGTTCAGATGCCTGTCAGACCTTCTTCAAACTAACAAAAACTCACTGAAAAATTTATTTGCTAACAAGGTACAATCTATGAGAGTCCTTACTTTGTTCATTTCCACTCCTTTGCATCAAGGAAAGATTAAAAAAAAAAAAGGCCTGCTAATCCTTAGTTTACTAAATAGAATATATATTTGAATAATACCTCATTTGGTAGAAATGCATTAATCAGACTTCCTAGTGGCCAGTTTTAACACCTGATGGTCAAATATGTGATTGCCATGTTATTTCCTGTTTTCACATTACTTGGATCCTGAAAACTTGTATTTGGGTGATGGTGTAGTGCCAAGGGTGACGTGTGTTTAGACAAGCATGCTCAGCCAGCCCTCAGGAGGGATTATCTCAGCCTGGACTGGGGCTCTCCTGCCTACAGCTCTCTGGTGGTTTCAGACCTTTAAAGGGGTCATCCATGTAAAAGCTAAACCACTGTGTTGCAGGTTCACAGGTTCACAGGTTATTCTGAATGGGAAGGGACCCAAAGGATCATCTAGTCCAACTCCCAAGCGAACGCCCTCCCACCAACTAGACCATGTCACTAAGCTCCTCGTCAAGTCTTCTCTTAAATACCTCCAGGGATGGCGACTCCACCACCTCCCTGGGCAGCCCATTCCAATGAGAGATCACTCTCTCTGTGAAAAACCTCTTCCTAACATCCAGTCTAAACCTCCCCTGGCGTA
The DNA here is from genome assembly GCA_013390025.1 of Pitta sordida. Taxonomy (NCBI): domain Eukaryota; kingdom Metazoa; phylum Chordata; class Aves; order Passeriformes; family Pittidae; genus Pitta; species Pitta sordida. The sequence continues at coordinate 426,751 of WEKX01014281.1, forward strand.
GCTTAAGGCCATGTGCCCTCATTTAGGTGTTGTCAGCCTAAGAGATTCACGCCCAGCTGACTGCAACCTCCCCTCAGGTAGTTGTAAACAGCAACCAGATCACCTCTGAGCCTCCTTTTCTCCAGGCTGAACAACCCCAGTTCCCGTAGTCGCTCCCCATAGGGCTTGTCCTCCAGTCCTTTCACCATCCTTGTCNTACTTCTGTCCATTCCATGCTCTGAGAGTTTCTCCTGAAGCTTATTATGGGAAACCGTGTCAAAGGCTTTGCTAAGGTCCAAGTATCACAGAATCACAGAATCAGTGAGGTTGGAAAAGACCTTAGAGATCATCAAGTCCAACCCATCCCCTATTACCTAACCTAATCTAGTCAAACCTGTTACCTAACCTAACCTATCCTGTTGCCATCCTACTACCAGCACACCATCCTACCTATAACACACTACCCTAATATCTAGGTCATGTCACCAAGTACATCATCCAACCTTTTCTTAAAGACCTCTAGGGACGGTGACTCCACCACCTCCTTGGGCAGCCCATTCCACTGAGAGATCACCCTCTCTGTGAAAAAGTTCCGCCTAATGTCCAGTCTAAATCTCCCCTGATGCAGTTTAAGACTGTGTCCTCTTGTTCTATCACTTGTATATGTATGTAATGTAACCTTGTATGTAATGTAACCTCAAAAAAGTAGTGAATAATACAAGAAATCCATTTCCTGTAGAATATTTTTGCCTTTGAGAAAGTAACTGCCATTAATTTGGATCACCACATACTGGCACACACAAATAAGCATTTCCTAGGATAAAAATCTGGCTATAGACATATAATGAGAAAATCCTTTCTTGCATTATTTCTTGAAACCATTGCTGGCAACCTGATCAAAACACTCAACAATGAATGGTTCACTCTGTTCATGTTGCACAGCCTTCTAGTTTTGAAAGGTTTATATGAATTTTTGTAACCTATCCACCTTTTCATTGAACACCTCTGTGTTTATAATTAACAACTGCTTTTCAATTATCCATACAACTGTGGTTTCATGCAGATAATCTGAACATGAGGCCACTGCCTTTCTCCTTGCATGAATAAAACCTGCTCAGTATTGATCAAGAATTTCTTGTGTAGAGGATGAGCTGAGCAGCCATGGGCTTGTGTCATGACATTCTGTTTTGGAGAATCACTGGAATAGAAGGGTAAGATTTTGTGATCAAGGACAATTATTCTAATCTGGGGACTCAAAGATATATTTGCTGTTCTTGGCCATGACAGAAAAGTGGCTGTAGAGCAATTCAGTGGAGCTCTGAGGCTTAGAATGACATGGTCTATCCACAGAGAGTTCATGAAGCATGACTATCGGGACTATAGAATGTTGTGGAATACTGTGCAGTAGATATTTGATGTAGAATCGGAATACTGTGAAGTAGATATTTGATGTAGAATCATCTTTTTTATTACCTTCCTTTTGGATTACATGAAAATATAAAATGCTGACATTTTCCAATTAATTTGACTCAGTAAAAAAGTGAAGAGGTTATTAAAAAATCGTAAAATATGTCACATTCCTAAACTGGGTTCTTATTCTGATATGTCTTGCAAGTATTGCAACATACATAGTCCCATAACTTTTTTCCTTTCTGTTTGATGCAAATTGAGATGATATGGCACGTTTCGGTAGCAGCTCAAGTTTGAGCTCCAGTTCTACCCAGTGAGCAAAACTTTCATGCCAGATACTGTGTCTCATCATATTATTTTTAATTCCTGTGCCTAAAAATCTAATCACACATTAATTGCTTATTTATAGATCAAGATGCAACAATTAATCTGTAACATTAACCACTATACTTTCATTTGTTGACATACAAGGATCAATGGTAAAGAATAAGACAGTAAACTGAGTTTGTCCATAAAAGACTCTTCTTCCCTAGATTGCCAGGAATGGTAAGAAGAAAGTGTGGAGGGCTTTTCGCCACCAGTCCTCATTATAATCTTGTATTTTGCCTGTAAAATGTGTGCAGCAAATACATGGTCACGCAGCCATTATTGTCATTATACTGTGCACTGTGACCACTAAGAGATGGGTGGTAGTAGCAGAAATGAGGTTCTGTCCTTCTATTCTTACACTCCAGGTTTCTCCCACCTGGGAAACCAGCAATCATGGAGGACTTACAGAAGAGACAGAGGTGTCAAGTCTGTATGATGAGGACTGGTATTGGAAGAATGAAAATTGTGTTTATGTGCCACAACATCATTGAATAGTCGTAGTATAGAAATGAGTCCTACAGACTCACCAACCAGTTGGGAAATCTGATTGATAGGTAAGGCTTTGGAATAAATTTATATGTGGTTACTCTAGTTTGAATTGAAGAAGTGAATTTTCCTTCTCCCTTCCTGGACTAGGAACAATGGAGTTTATCACTATCTGTTATAATATTATTATAATGAAATACTAAAACTGGTGAACTGATCCATGGGCTGAGACCTCTGTCATTTCTAACTTCAATAATTCATTACTTTTGCCATTCTGCTGCTTCTTAGAAGTAAGGGCTTTCGAGAAAAGCAGTATTCTTTCCCATGTTGATGGATAGAGGACATGGAATGATGCCAAGAAAGGAGACAGTCAGCAGGCTTGAAGACGGCTTACATCAAAATGGAGCTGGACAATTGACACTGGTCAGTCCCTCAAGCAGAGATGAGGTCAGAAAGACATACTAGTAACGAAACTGACTGCATCTTCAGGTTGCATAAGTGGATTTGGTATTATGAAGTTAGCTCATTAAGTTGTTACTCCTCAGGTTTAGAGGAAGCTCCACAAAATAAAAAAAAATATTATATTTGCTTCTTCTTTAGTCTAAACTGGACTATGTTGTGTTAGCTCTTCTTTTCAATTTGTGTGCAAATACAAAAAGCTGCGTTTTCCCCCTCCAATTCTTGTACTTTCCTAGTTGCTTGCAATAATAGGGGCCAGATGGAGCGAGTAGTTTGTAATGAAGGACAATAGCATTGCACATCTCATTTGCTGATTTTTAAGCACTCTTGAACATGAGTAAGCTAAAATATCAATTGCTGTTTAATGTCATACCATAACTGTTCTGAGGGGGTTATGAGGTGTGACCTAGTGTTCCTCTAATTTCCTTTAGAATTGTCTAGGACCTGGTAGTTAGCATATTTGCTGGTAGTCTTAACAGAGGGCTGAGAGCTTAGATCTTAGTGTAAGGAATTCATCAGGGTTACTGTCAAGACCAGCATCATGACATTGGCATTGCCCCTCATACGGAAAGCACTAGTTGCAGAGGTATCAGATAAACTTATATACCTCTAGAATGTACTGGGACTATTAAAAAGACAGGCTCTTATATTACCAGTAAATGCTGTGCTTCTCTCCGTCTCATGTCTGCTGCTAGTATTTAATTTTATTGTCTTTATGGAAAAAAAAAACCAAGGGAAATATCCTTTTAAACTTGGTAATCCATAGAACTAGTCTGCAGAGATAGAAAGAAGATTAGCATTTTTCAGATGTTTTAAAAGGTTACAAATTCACTGCCTTAAAGGTCTTGTTTAGTCCCTGTATTTACAGACATGTGCATACATACATATATGCATGCACAATCAATGTGTGCTAATGCATACATGCACACATATATGCATATGTGCTAATGCATGTATGTGTGCACACGTATATTCCTCTCCTGTAGTATTTGAGGAAGATGTTATAGTGCTATCCTTGCCTAAACCGGGTGTTGAGAAGTAATGGTATATTTGGCTCCTACCTGAAGTTTTTTCCATTGGATTTCCTACTCTCTCNTCTCTTTCTCTCCTTCTCTCTCTCTCTCTCCCAGAGAATCAGATCCTTAGTAGTGAGGGTTTAAAGTCTCATGCTGTAACATTCATCCTTCTTGCTGAATGAGTAACATGATTAAGGTATGTGGGGAAGTGGAGTGACAGTAGCAAGTTCCATAGGTACAAACACCCTCAGGGGTTGCGCTGCAATATGCAATGATTTATCTGGCAGCTATTTGCATGCAACAAATGCGTGCAAACATTTCTCTGGAACTCTGGACAATTTCCATGATAGAGGAAGCAGACAAAGGCTCATCTCGGAAAGGTGCAGAGATTCTTCCTCCTCTACACTGACAGCTCAAAGCAGGAAGAGGATGGAGTGAGGGAATAGCATGTTCTGCCTGTGTTTTGTCCCATACAAGAAGTAATATATTGAGTCCTGTACACCATAGTGTGATAACAACTGTCAACAACACACAAGGTATTATATATAAATGATACGGTGGTGTTCAGGTATCACAGACTAACTTGTGTCTGGCCAGCACAGCCCTGCACTGGGTTCAAGGCTTCACTGCTCCAGTGTGAATATGTTTTTTCCTGGAAGTTTGCCACTGGCTGAAGACCTACTTTGCAAAATCCACATATGAATTGTAATTTCTCTTTTAAAGTCTTGCACTTTTCCTATAAGGTTCATCACCTCATAGATTTTATTGTGTGCAGTTTTTTCAATGTTCCCATTACAGAAGAGAGTGCTGCTATTCTCCTTTTCCAGAAGGCAAATGAAGTCCCATCCATCAAGCAAAGTTTCTAAATGGAAACTTAGTTTCTTAGACCAAAACATATTCTCAAAAATTCTACCCAATTACTGCTTTAAATTTGCATCTGTGCAAGATTTTTGACATTTGTTTTTTTCAGGAACCTAAATGCTCCTTTTGGTAATTTCCAGAGGCACCTCAGCTTTGATAGTCGTAGCAGCTCAGAGCCTGTGTCATATTTTAATTTTTTGCTTGAATCCATAAATGCAGTGTCTTTCTGTTTTCTTGCCTAAGGGGTTTAATCCAATAGATGTTCTCCAAACATATCTACTTGACTGGGTTTTGCACAAAATAGAATTGTTGAGTACCTCTCCATCCCCTCATTCCCTTCCGTTCAGCCAAGTGACTAAGAATTTGTCTTGGCTGTGTAAGAAACCTAGCATCAGATACAATTGATTCAAAGTCACATCTCTGATGCAGAATGAAACAGCTTCCAAGATGGGCTGAAACTTGTTCCCTTGGCAGAATAGCCTAGAGGGAGAAGGTGAAATCTACCTTTGAAATAAGGCACATGAGTCCCATCAGTTAGAAGGCAATAAATTCAGTGCTCTCAGCTTTTGGTGGCTCAGGTTGTGAAAACTCTAATGTGGTTATGAAGGAAAGCAGCAACCTACTCTCAGGTTTTGAATAAAAAATTTTAGATATGCTACCCTGAGGAGAGCAGTCAGGGCTCTGAGCATAGTGGTACTACTGAAAAAAGAGCTTGAGGCACAGAGAAAAGAAGCGTATCCATTTGGAGAGACCAGCATAGATCCTAAATCCCCAAAAACCGCATTAGCATGGTAATGTACTGAAGTTGTTCTGGTCTTCTTTGTATGAGCAATATCTGAGTAATATCACAGAATCACAGAAAATTATGAGTTGGAAGGGACCCACAAGGATCATCTAGTCCAACTCACCATCTAATACCCGTACAGCGACCAAGAGCACATCCCAGAGTATAATAACAACCTAGATGCCTCACAGTCTAGCAGGCCACTCTGAGCTGGAGGGGGCCCAGGGTCATCCAGCCCTCACCCCCCAGCTAGACCAGCTAGACCATGTCACTAAGCTCCTCGTCCAGTCTTCTCTTAAACACTTCCAGGGATGGCGACTCCACCACCTCCCTGGGCAGCCCATTCCAATACGCAATCACTCTCTCTGTGAAAAACCGCTTCCTAACGTTAAGATTGAACCTCCCCTGGCGTAGCTTGAGGCCGTGCCCTCTCGTTCTGGTGTCGTCAGCCTGGAAGAAGAGGTCTACACCCATCTGGCTGCAACCTCCCCGCAGGTAGTTGTAAACAGCAATGAGGTCCCCTCGGAGCCTCCTCTTCTCCAGACTGAACAGTCCCAGTTCCCGTAGTCGCTCCTCATAGGGCCTGCCCTCCAGTCCCTTCACCATCCTCGTTGCCCTTCTCTGCACCCTCTCAAGCAGCTCAACATCCCTTTTAAACTGGGGAGCCCAGAACTGCACGCAGTATTCAAGATGNCTGGCCGCCAATCCGATGTTGCACCATTCACCATATATGAGTAATACTAAATGAAATTCAGTGGAGCTTCATCAGGAACTGGTATAACATTTATAGCTTTGGCTTAAGAAATTTTTGCTATTGAACAATATTTTTCAGTTTTTACTATCTTTTTAGAAAAGACACATAGAGATTTTTATTAATGTGCAATTTGGGGGAGACTTTATAATCACAGAATCACAGAATCA
>WEKX01014283.1:0-12339 GCA_013390025.1 Pitta sordida
TGGCTTCCAACACGAGAAGCCACGGGTAAAAGCTCTGATTGCACCTCCCCAAACATCCGTTTCCTCCCATCCCACCAGAAGTGACACAGATAGAATAGATACATGAGATGAAAACACTTGTGGGGATTTGGTTACATGGGGGAAGTTGTTCANTCCCCAAACATCCCAGTTTCCTCCCATCCCACCAGAAGTGACACAGATAGAATAGATACATGAGATGAAAACACTTGTGGGGATTTGGTTACATGGGGGAAGTTGTTCAAACCCTCAGAGCAGCCCAGAGTGATGTTCTTGTTCCGACCTGCCTGATGATGGCGGCAGCGGAAATTGCTGCTTCTTTTCTGACTGGGGACTGGAGACCACTGCTCCTTCGCCGGGCGCAGGATGGCAGCGCCCATGTCAACTGCATAGAAGGGAGCAGCTTTTTCATAGTCCCTCTGCTTTCTTTCTTCCTTTGGGCAGTTTTGCTTCCAATGCCCATATTGTTTGCAATATGCACATTGATCTTTCTGAGACTCTGGGTCATCACACTTATTAGATCCCTGAGTCACATTTTGTACTGCAGTTGTGGACATGTCTGTTTAAGAGGAGACTGGATGAAGAGCTTAGTGACATGGTCTAGCTGGGGGATGTCGGGCTGGATGGTCCTATATGTCCCATCTGGCTCGGAGTGGCCTGTGAGCCTGTGAGGGAACTAGGTTTATGTTCACCACCCTGGGGTGTGCGTTCAGTCTCTGTACGGGCGATAGCTGGTGAGTTGGACTAGATGACCCTTGCGGGTCCCTTCCAACTCGTAGTGTTCTGTGATTCTGTGATTCAGGCATTAAGAAAATGTAGGCATCAAAAGGAACTTCATAATCTAGATTAAAATGAAAATACTATTTACTGTAAACACAAACTGGTAGTACAGTCAGGTCTCCTATATCCTGGACCCGATGGAGAACTTGAATGAGAATGAAAAATGAGAATGAAAACGGAACGTTGATTAAGACATTACACTCTGGGAATGAAACCTGAAGTTTTGCTTGATAGCATTAAGGTATCCTTGACACTGTTACAGATCTCACTGTTTCTTCTCTTACTGAAAAGTCCCAGCTACAGGTTCCTTGCTCTTCAGTTGCTGTAATCCCCTGCCTATAATTGCTCAGCTGGACAAGCAACATTATATGAAAGAGAAAAAGTTGCTTTCTATACATTTGTGGTAACAGCAATGAAATTTAATTGTTTCACATCTTGTTTGTCATGCACTGTCATTAATGTGTGGGTTTTATATTCTTCCTTTAATAGAATAGTGTGGGAGATAAGGAAAATGCTCCCAGGGCAAGAAACAAAGGCAATATTTCTTTTAATACTCTAGAACATCATACTGCTACCTGCTTTCATGCATGTTCTGACGTTATAAGACACATTTTCTTCCATTTCAACAATTCCAGAGGTGAGGATTTTTTGGCATTGTGACTGAGCTGCAAAAGAAGAAATTTGGATCAAAAGAGGCGTGTCAAGTGGACAAGAGTTGCATTACCAGTACATTGAACCCCTGGGGTATCATGGGCCCACGGGTCCAAGATCAGGGCATGAAGGCCAAGATTCATGAAGACAGAAAACTCATGAATATGTAATTAAGCCCTGACAATCACCCTGCGCTGCCCCTTTGCGCATGTCACCCTCCCCTCTCTGCTCCGGGATGGATGGAATGGGATGGGACACAGCAACTCTTAAACTGACACTTTTCTCTTNGTCCTGGTACCACCGGCTCCCACTGCCCCGCAGCCCCCTGGGTGCTGTCTCTCTGTGCCGCTTAGAGGGCCAGCCTGCCTGTCCCCGCGAGGAGTCACTGGCACTCCTGTTGGTGAGGGTGGCTTGCCCACCTGTGGTCCCTGAGGATGGGGCAGGGGCTCAGGGTGTTGTCCTGTCCCAAGGGGCTGTGAGAGTTCGGGTCTCCCCATGATGGCTGGAAAACAGCCTGAGCCCCTGGACATCTCCAGGTGCTGTCCCTCTGCGCCCCTCGGGGACCTGGCCCCCTGCTTCCCACGGAGAGGCACATTAAATACATCCTGCATGGGATGGGCCATGCAGCTTGTGGCTCATGGCTTCCTCCGCTCACTGTCCCTGGAGGCTCCTGGTCTGGGCTTATTTACATATTCACAAACTAATTTACATATTCATGAGCCTGCTGCCTTGTTGTTGTTTTCTACATGTGTGCAGCACCACTTTTCACTGAAAAATTAATGACAAAATATTGAAAACTCCAAGCGGTGAATCGCGGATAAGCCGGGGTCTTCTGTATTATCACATCCAAACCTAAATATTTTAACCCTGCATTGTCATCTCTCTTGATGACAGAAATTAGATTTTAGTCTCAAACACTGAGGTGAAGACTTTCTTAATGCCATATTCAGTCTGGAGACAAAGTAGCTTTGAAGCTCAAGTAGCTCTGAAGGTCACAGGTGTTGTGATATTAAAATATGACGTTTGAAATCTCAGACACATAAATCACTTAAAATGTTGGAATGGTAGCAAGAAACCAAATTTAATATTTAAATAAGTTCCTCCTGGTTATGACTGGCTTGTCAGTTAACGATCAGTTTCTAACTTCAGTTTTTAACTTCAGGTTGAGTTGCACCTTCAAATAGCAACCTCCCTCAACCCAGCCCCATAAATTGAAAGGCTTTTCTGAGAAAATGTCTAGTTATGCATAACTGCACATGCAGTTTTGAACTGAGATGCATTTCACGTCTACCTTTACCTTAATTTTACTTTTTCACATAAGTGAAATTCATATCAGAGAAAGTGATGTAGGCAAAATAACTAAATTCTTTACACAATAATATCAAAATGCAAGAAAGTGCCAAGTTTCTGTAGCTTATCTTTTTTTTAAAATTTTTTNATGGGACACAGCAACTCTTAAACTGACACTTTTCTCTTATTTTTTCTTTTTTTCCCGGCTTTGGTGTGTGGCAGGAGTCAACTTGCCAGGGTCATCTTGGAGTTTTCTCACTCCACACGCCCACAGTGTCAAATCCCCTTCCATGGCCCATGGCCGCCAGGTCCTGCTCCTGGCCATACACGGGAAGATGAAACTGGTAAGTTATATTCTAGACTCAGCCTTCCCTTTGGGCTTGTGACTGGGAACAACAAGAACTCAAGCCACCCATCCCCAAGAACATTGGCCTGGCCACCCCCAGGCTGCCAAAGCCAGAGCCCAAACTGTACAGCAGGTGAGACGCGGCAGGTGAGGCCCTGTGGAGCCTTATCCAGACCTGGGACCACCACCCCTGGACACCATTTTGGGGAAGGTGCTGCCGCAAATCGTCCTGGTACCACCGGCTCCCACTGCCCCGCAGCCCCCTGGGTGCTGTCTCTCTGTGCCGCTTAGAGGGCCAGCCTGCCTGTCCCCGCGAGGAGTCACTGGCACTCCTGTTGGTGAGGGTGGCTTGCCCACCTGTGGTCCCTGAGGATGGGGCAGGGGCTCAGGGTGTTGTCCTGTCCCAAGGGGCTGTGAGAGTTCGGGTCTCCCCATGATGGCTGGAAAACAGCCTGAGCCCCTGGACATCTCCAGGTGCTGTCCCTCTGCGCCCCTCGGGGACCTGGCCCCCTGCTTCCCACGGAGAGGCACATTAAATACATCCTGCATGGGATGGGCCATGCAGCTTGTGGCTCATGGCTTCCTCCGCTCACTGTCCCTGGAGGCTCCTGGTCTGGGCTTATTTACATATTCACAAACTAATTTACATATTCATGAGCCTGCTGCCTTGTTGTTGTTTTCTACATGTGTGCAGCACCACTTTTCACTGAAAAATTAATGACAAAATATTGAAAACTCCAAGCGGTGAATCGCGGATAAGCCGGGGTCTTCTGTATTATCACATCCAAACCTAAATATTTTAACCCTGCATTGTCATCTCTCTTGATGACAGAAATTAGATTTTAGTCTCAAACACTGAGGTGAAGACTTTCTTAATGCCATATTCAGTCTGGAGACAAAGTAGCTTTGAAGCTCAAGTAGCTCTGAAGGTCACAGGTGTTGTGATATTAAAATATGACGTTTGAAATCTCAGACACATAAATCACTTAAAATGTTGGAATGGTAGCAAGAAACCAAATTTAATATTTAAATAAGTTCCTCCTGGTTATGACTGGCTTGTCAGTTAACGATCAGTTTCTAACTTCAGTTTTTAACTTCAGGTTGAGTTGCACCTTCAAATAGCAACCTCCCTCAACCCAGCCCCATAAATTGAAAGGCTTTTCTGAGAAAATGTCTAGTTATGCATAACTGCACATGCAGTTTTGAACTGAGATGCATTTCACGTCTACCTTTACCTTAATTTTACTTTTTCACATAAGTGAAATTCATATCAGAGAAAGTGATGTAGGCAAAATAACTAAATTCTTTACACAATAATATCAAAATGCAAGAAAGTGCCAAGTTTCTGTAGCTTATCTTTTTTTTAAAATTTTTTTTACCCAGTATAAACTTGTAGTAGACCCAAGATTTTCAGAGATGTTCACATATTTTCTTCATAAAATGAATTCTGTTCATAAAGCCCAATGTTGCCATAGGGGAAAAAAACCAAGCCAATGAAAACAAGTGATAAAAATATTAAATTGTTAGAAGATTAAGAATTTTCACCTTGATCACATCCACAAATGTGAGTATACTGAATAAGGGTATTGAAGAAGAAGTAAGAAACAACAATTCAGTTGCTCAATATTTCTCAGAAATTTTGTAAATACTGAAAGTAGGTAGTAAAGCATTTGAGATTTGATATACCTAAACTTTACTCTTGTGAAGAGACTCTAAATTTGATTTGTACTTTTGGGAGGTTTTTAAATACAGTGATCACCCAGAATTCGCTGGGGGTAGGCTCTGGGCAGGTCCTGCAAGTTATGGAATCCGTGAAGGCACCGAACCCATGAATATGCAAGTACTCCCTGCCTGTAGCCATGCACCCTCCACTAATAAGGTCTGGAGGGGTGGTCTTGGGAGTATAGCTCACACTGTAGCACCTCATTAAAGCAGAGGAAGCACCCTTTGGTGCTCCCCGGCCACAAAATCTGGGGTCCGGGACATTCTATGCATGTGTGTGGTCCCACAACTCACTGAGAATCCAACTGCAAATAACTGAACACGCGGATATGCGAGCCACGAATATGCGGGGGATCACCGTATCTGAAAACTCCACAGAGCCCTTCATAAATGTGCATTATAGTGGAGTTTATAGCATGAAATTGCAAACAATGAGTATTAAAAATGGATTTCTTTTTTTTCCAGTTTTGTGTGAAAATATTGCACGGTACTTTAACCTACAGCAAATTAATGAAGACATTTACTTCAGAGTATACTTTAACTATAAAGAATGGCTTCTTGTTGTGTTGCTATAATACTTTATTGGCCCAAAGACTCCAATACTTTTAGCCTCTTTCCAGACAGCACTGTATTATACATAAAAAATTAATGGTACACATACTCCTTGAAAAGTAAAACAAAAGAAAACATATCTATCTCTCTGTGCAGTTGTAAAGGTTGAGATGTGAAAGAGCAATTCATACCTAACAAAATATTATCAAGCAATGTTAGAAAAAGAAATGTCAGCTGCACCGTATGGTCTATAAATACAATTTGTAAAACAGAGAAAATTTTTTCTGCCAGAATCTGTAGTCTAATTTACTTACCTGACTTATCAAGAAGTTGAAGATATCTGTAATGTAATTAATTGTTTTAAACCCCATAAAATCTTATTTTCCTTTATTTTTTATTGAAAGGTACTACCCTGTGATGGAAAAAAGACTTGTATTATTTTAACGCTGTGTACATGCCTCAGACAGAAAAACATATTAGTGTTATGTGAAGTATGAATATTTAAATTTAAAAGCCACCTTAATTGCTGAAATATTTTTAAAACACCCCTCTCAATAATCTCAAGCCCCCTCAAATTTTCCTTGCTGTAAATTTTTATCATTGCAGTAAGCCCCTTTGCATGTTTTTTTTTTTGTTTGTTTGTTTGTTTGTTGTGGGTTTTTTGTTTTTTTTTTTTTTTTTTTTTTTGGATAGTAAAGGCCAAATTTTGTTTGAGGCTTGGGNCTGGTGTCATCAGCCACACTTCAGGCAACAAGATAATGTATTTGCTTAAAAACATCTGGTTTGACATGTTGTTCTTATCTTTAGATAATTTATTCCAGACTAATTAGCTGTGTTTTAAATTCTATTATTTGACATACCAAAACAAGTATTAACTCTGACAGAGGAATTTACATGAGTGGATGATCTGATCTGCTATGGCATATGCTATATGAACATTCCTCAAAATGTATTATCCAAGACTTGTTATACACGATGGTCATAAATAAGCTAACATTAATGTAACAGTGTAATATTTCAAATAGAGGTTTTCATAACATTTGGGTTTATATTATGCCACCTTGTCTTCACATAATATAACTAACTTTCCTAGTGGAGTTTTATTCTCTCCCTACGGCCACAACTACCTCCTCCCTAGGTCTTTGCATACAAGAGGAAGAAGGCATCTAATTTGCAGATGATCAAGAGGGTTTTGACATTCTGAAGACAAAAGAGAGGGTGATGATATCTAAGAATTAAAGTACTGTAATTCTGGTGGAGGTCCATATTTATACCTAAAGTTTTATTATTTTTCCAAGCTATGTCACTCCAAATTTCAGAGTAAAATTTGTGAATTTTTGTGCCTAGCTTCAAGAGAAACAAGAATGTTTTCCGTGACAATTATAAATTTTCCCCAAAATAGTTTAGTTTCAAACCCATGTTTTTCAAAAAGAACTAATTTTCTTTTATTAAAGGACCCCCCAACATATCTCTATACAATAGTTTTTATATATTTTTCCTACAAAAATCAAAGATAGTTTGTACCAAAACCAAAATCAAAAATATTTGCACTCTGCAGAGTTTAATATTCTGAGACTTTAAGCAAAGCATAATCTTAAAAGCAATCTCTTTGTTGCAGGTCATAGCTCTGTGTCAATTTGTCTATTTTTCTTATAATTCTTGGTCAAAATTGCCTTGGAAACTTATATAATTCATGGCAGTCAATGGAATGACCTTCTCCCAGCCTACTCTACCATATCATTTTACTGGAGGAAGACAGAGTGAAGCGTCTGTGATTCTGCACAGCTATATGTGGTGAGCACCTCACCACATGGTATGGGATAACTCTTCAGTCAGTTGGGGTTATCTATGCTGGCCCTGTCCCTTCCCAATTTCTTGTGCACCCCCAGCACCAGTCAGGTGACATGCTGGGAAAATGAGAAAAGGCCTTGATACTGTGCAAGTGTTGTTGTTTATTGTCATGGGTTAGTGTTTGAGTTATTTTCCAATATGTAGCTATTTGACAATTCCTTCCCATTTTCTCCTTGGGGTGAATCCAAGCAGCCATGTTTTGGGGATTTTTTTCGTCATTGGAGGCATGTGTAGTCTCTGTCCCAGCCCACCTTGACCAGGGTGGTGAGCGGGAGGCACCTAGTGCTGGCTGGCTGTGTGGCCCCAGTGGGGCAGAGGTGGCCACGGCGGGGAGCCCTGCATGGTGAGCATCACCTAGGCTCTCTGTGCTGTTCTCCAGGTTAGTGGGGTGAGCAGATCTGCTGGCAGCTGCAAATGAGAGGTGATGGTGACAGCCCAGCATCTGAGGATCCCATGGGCTGGGAGCAACGCGGCAGCAGTTTTGGGTGTGCGTGGTTCCCAGTGTGTGGCTCTGCACACATGCCAGTGGTGCCACTGGAGCCAGGCCATGTGGCTGTCCCTGGGGGTGGCCATGTTTCCAAAAACCTCTTCCATCTCTCAACGGAAGTCGCCAAAAAACTATTTTGTGTTTCCAGCCGCAAAAGCTCTACTCAGCTGCTGATTGGTGGAAGAGGAAGAGTGGAAGCAGAGTGGGGTGGCAAAGTTTTTTAAACCCAGCATCCAGTGGCTCACTCTCTTTTTCCTCCCCTCCTGACAGAGAAAATGGAGACAGACTTTCTCGCGGCTGCTCCCTGACAGCAGACACAGCAGCCATGTGACAGCTTTTCCATCAGCACAATCAGCACCCAATCCACCTCCTCCAGATACCTAACAGAAAAAAAAGGACAGCTTTGAAACAATTCTTTATTTTTCCCTTTTCTTCTCCCCATCAATTTGTTTTATTCCCTCCATTTTATTGATATTATTATTCCCTTTTTTGTCCCTTCTCCTCTCCCCTCCCCCTCTATCCTCTTGGTTAGGAGAGAGTGGGAAACATTCACATCTATACCTATATATATATACAGTAATACCTCACCCTTCCTGAGCAACGGGTCTCCCTAAGGTCTTCCAAACTGTCAAATTTGCAAACAGGCACGGGTCATTAATATGCACACAGGTGTCACAGTCCAGTCAGCTAGGCGTGTGATGGTTCATTTACAGGATCTCAGAGTGCAAAAGAAAATTCTGTGAGAGGGTTTTAACTTTGATCAAATAGTGAAAATTTATTGAGTGCCTGTAAAGCAGCAACGCAATAGAAGAAAGGGTGAAAGTAAAGAGAAAAAGAGAGAGAAAAAGATTTTTGATAACTACCACCATGACGAATCCTCAAGGCATCCCTATAGAAAATGTCATCAGGCAGAGGTGGGAGAAGCTTCCAAAGTTCTGTTGTTAGGGGTCATCTTTTGTACCCTTTGCCCTCCATCATCTGTCCCATGGATCTGTGCCAGTCTGTGCCTTTCCTTATCACAAAAGCAGTGTCCAAGGCATGGTCAAGGCCAGAAGCGAGTGGTCTATTTCCAGGCGGTGTGTTTCGTACTATCATGAACAAATCCATCTTTCTGGACAGCCGTTTGGTATGGTTCTTGGATCTGGAGAGTAGGTACAGGATGGTTCATTTCATTCCCCCATATCAGCTCACAGTGTACACCACACCTTAGTTTCCATAGGAACCGCATTCCATCCTCGATTCAGTACTTGACAGCAGCTGCGTCTNATTCAGGGACCAGTACTTGACAGCAGCTGCGTCTCAGGGTAGGCCACTGCAAACTCTTGTCAAGACCTTAACCCAAGTTTTCAGGTTACCTTACATTGTCCATGTCCCTGGTGAAAAAGTCAAGATGATGCTCTTCTTCTGATTGACTATTAAAACAGGCCACACCCATCACTCCACCCGCAGCCAATCAGGCACCCTGGAGAGCATTTTCTGCTCCTCCCCACTGGCCTGCACATCACAGGGGAGCAAAGGCAAACATTTCTGAGCCCTCTTTGCCTGGAGAGACTCCCCGGAGAGTCCCATGGCTACTCTTTGGCCACACTGCCTCTTCTGCAGCTGCCGCTGGGCTGTTGTTACTGCTTCTCCTTGCAGTCCCTCCACAGTGGGCAAGGGGTGTCCCCGGGCTTTGGTCAGCACTCATGGAGCCTGAGAAACCTTAACTTTACAGCACAGCGACACCCAGTGCCCCTTATGGTGGAGGGTGGCATCGGTGTCAGAGTTTCTTACCCTTTAACAGATGCTGGTCCTGGAAGAGGCAGCATTGACTGTATCGACCCAGTCAAGCAGCACTTCTCCCTGCTGCAGTGGGAGGAGGGCATGGAGGAACACAACCCTCCTTCTGGCACAGCAGCTGACGTGGTGGCATGGGTACGTCCCAGCGCTGCCCTGTTCCAGCACACAGCACTTGCCCCGCCACTGCGGCAGCGAGCCCAGACTCACTTTCCCTGGGGCTGTGTCATCACTAGGTGCACTGGGCACACAGATCCCAGGCACTGATTGCATCGCCTTCCTCACCTCTAGCCATGGAAACAGTAACATGTCTGGCAAGGGTCAGTCCCAGGATAGGCTTACAGCAACAGGGGATGGTGTGGCTTGTGGCAGTGCTGCCCTGGGGTCTCAGTGGCCACCCAGGGCATCTCACAGCCTGAGCCTTCCACTGTAGGGACAGGGCATGGAGACACACTGGATCAGGGCAGGGACCGGAGCACAGCACAGGGACGGGAGCAAAAGGCACCGTGCGCCCTCCCCGAGGGGCCAGACCAGTCCCACCCCACAGGGAGTGCTGGTGTCACCCCTCGGCGAAGCAGACGCACTGCGCATGCGTCAGCCAGGAAGGTCTGTGAATCACTGAGGCTGGTCTGCAAGAAAAATTTCTGGCAAATCAACAAGGTCACAATGGAGAAGTCACAATGCAACGAGGCATTACTGTATGTGTATATAATAAGTAGATAAATAAAGGGGGTTTTCCCCTTTTTTCCCATTCCATATAATTTTAAAAATAAACCATAACCGTCTTCTATAAACAAAGACATTTAGCAATAACTAAAACCTGACTATGCTGGTTTTGTCACAAATTCAAACATAGCATCATAAAGGCTACTATGAAGAAAATTAACTGTACCCCAGTCAAAACTACTACGCAGTGTTATTAGGTCAGTAGTAACTGTGATCAGTAGTAGATTCTGTTTAGTGGCCAGTGTCTTTTAGTCTGCCAGTGTAAGTAGTTTACAGGAACAGATTGCCTCATGAATATTTTAAATGTATGTTCAATAAGAAGACTGTTAAGCATCATGGTAACTTGGAAGGTTGACAACAGACTATATTTTCAAAAGACAGGATATATGTGTGTGTGTGTGTGTGTCTGTGTGTGTGTGTGTGAGTGTGTGTGCATGCGCACACGCTTTAACCCCTACAGAAAAAATTGAATTTCAAGTTGTTAGGAAGTCTTATGTTCTGGGAACAATGTGGAATTTTCTTTAAATATTGGTCATCTTTAGAGTCACAAATTCCTAATGAATGTCTCACATGCCTAGTGTGAAAGTAGGTTATACTTTAATAAGCAGTTTGTCAGACATATTGTAGCCTCCTGTGTGTAAATATTCCATACTGAGGTATATGTAGGTCTTTAGCAGACTGCTTGGAGACAGAAGCCTCAGAATGTTTCATTGTTATAATCCTTAAAAACTCTAATATTCTCCTAAAACCCGCACGATAAATTTTAAGGGGAAATCCATTCCTGCAAAAAACTGTTTGGAGGAAGGGTTGACGTGGTGGTCAAGACTTTCTCGAGGTAGACTTGGTGCTCAAGACCAGACATCACATCTACTCTGAGTATGGAGAGACCAGATCTACCCGCCTGGAGAGACACCGGGACAGCAACATGGCCACCTCCTCGCACCAGTGTCCCTGGCTGAGCAGAAAAGGGGTTTTCCCTGGAGTGGGGTGGCCGCGGGCACTGGGAAGCACGGACACGAACACCGACACACAGCAGGGCAGTTCTGAAAAAGTGCCAGAATGCTGGGAGGTGGTGTGAGGGGCAAATTTGCATATTAATGAGCTGCCAATCATTACAGATGGAGGGCTTTGCGGAGGAGGGTGAGACCTGTGGTACCNACATTTCTGAGCCCTCTTTGCCTGGAGAGACTCCCCGGAGAGTCCCATGGCTACTCTTTGGCCACACTGCCTCTTCCGCAGCTGCCACTGGGCTGTTGTTACTGCTCCTCCTTGCAGTCCCTCCACAGTGGGCAAGGGGTGTCCCCGGGCTTTGGTCAGCACTCATGGAGCCTGAGAAACCTTAACTTTGCAGCACAGCGACACCCAGTGCCCCTTATGGTGGAGGGTGGCATCGGTGTCAGAGTTTCTTACCCTTTAACAGATGCTGGTCCTGGAAGAGGCAGCATTGACTGTATCGACCCAGTCAAGCAGCACTTCTCCCTGCTGCAGTGGGAGGAGGGCATGGAGGAACACAACCCTCCTTCTGGCACAGCAGCTGTCGTGGTGGCATGGGTACGTCCCAGCGCTGCCCTGTTCCAGCACACAGCACTTGCCCCGCCACCGCGGCAGTGAGCCCAGACTCACTTTCCCTGGGGCTGTGTCATCACTAGGTGCACTGGGCACACAGATCCCAGGCACTGATTGCATCGCCTTCCTCACCTCTAGCCATGGAAACAGTAACATGTCTGGCAAGGGTCAGTCCCAGGATAGGCTTACAGCAACAGGGGATGGTGTGGCTTGTGGCAGTGCTGCCCTGGGGTCTCAGTGGCCACCCAGGGCATCTCACAGCCTGAGCCTTCCACTGTAAGGACAGGGCATGGAGACACACTGGATCAGGGCAGGGACCGGAGCACAGCACCACGGGAGCAAAAGGTATCGTGCGCCCTCCCCGAGGGGCCAGACCAGTCCCACCCCACAGGGAGTGCTGGTGTCACCCCTCGGCGAAGCAGACGCACTGCGCATGCGTCAGCCAGGAAGGTCTGTGAATCACTGAGGCTGGTCTGCAAGAAAAATTTCTGGCAAATCAACAAGGTCACAATGGAGAAGTCACAATGCAACGAGGCATTACTGTATGTGTATATAATAAGTAGATAAATAAAGG
>WEKX01014283.1:15750-26153 GCA_013390025.1 Pitta sordida
TTAGATTAGGTAACAGGTGATAGGTTGGACTTGATGATCTCTATGGTCTTTTCCAACCTTACTGATTCTGTGATTCTGTGATTCTGTGATTGTTATAATCCTTAAAACCTCTAATATTCTCCTAAATCCCGCACGATAAATTTTAAGGGGAAATCCATTCCCGCAAAAAACTGTTTGGAGGAAGGGTTGTAACTTTTTGTGTGTTTATAAAAGACCTAACGCAGAAGGTGTTGATTCTGATCTGAAACTGTTTGATGCAACACTGACATATAATTTCAATATTCAATTTTCCTTTCTCAGCCTGCTTTGAGGAAGTTGATGATACAGTTTTCTGTGGTATAGCTTATTTTTAAGGACAGAAAATAAAACTTCCAAAAGAGGAACGGGCAGATCTTGAAGATCTTTATTTCTTAATTCAGGTTAAAATTAGTGATGTCAACAAGACTACAGTTGCTCCTCTTCCACTTTGTCCCCCCCATATTGCGGCTTCATGTCTTAGCAGCGTGATTTTTCAGCGATTAAAGAGGTCTCTTTTCACAACTGTGCCTGTGCAACCTGGCTCCCATGAATATTCAATTAGGCAGTCATGAATATGCAAATCAACCTGCACAGCCGCAGCTCCGCTGCTTCCTCCCCATCCTGGCATGGCAGCGGCTTCACTTCCCCCCCCCTTGGCTCGGCTCGGATTGGCTCAGGGTTTGGGCTCAGGGCACGCAGCGTGGCAGAGCCACAGAGTGGCGGAACTGAGCCAGGCATGGGCCACTCCCTCAGTGGCTCAGCTTCAAGTGAGGAGGCTGTGTGCAGTTATAAAAGATTTACACATTCTCAGGTTAGACGTGGTGGTCAAGACTTTCTCAAGGTAGACTTGGTGCTCAAGACCAGACANAGGTCTTTAGCAGACTGCTTGGAGACAGAAGCCTCAGGATGTTTCATTGTTATAATCCTTAAAAACTCTAATATTCTCCTAAAACCCGCACGATAAATTTTAAGGGGAAATCCATTCCTGCAAAAAACTGTTTGGAGGAAGGGTTGACGTGGTGGTCAAGACTTTCTCGAGGTAGACTTGGTGCTCAAGACCAGACATCACATCTACTCTGAGTATGGAGAGACCAGATCTACCCGCCTGGAGAGACACCGGGACAGCAACATGGCCACCTCCTCGCACCAGTGTCCCTGGCTGAGCAGAAAAGGGGTTTTCCCTGGAGTGGGGTGGCCGCGGGCACTGGGAAGCACGGACACGAACACCGACACACAGCAGGGCAGTTCTGAAAAAGTGCCAGAACGATGGGGGGCGGTGTGAGGGGCAAATTTGCATATTAATGAGCTGCCAATCATTACAGATGGAGGGCTTTGCGGAGGAGGGTGAGACCTGTGGTACCGTGGTATAGGAGACCTGACTGTATAAGATTGCATCTGCTAAGGTTCTATGATAAACAGTTTGTAGTAACTCATAGGGGAAAATTTACACTTCCATCAAAAGAGAGTTTACCTTTCCCTCTGGGTAAAGTACACAGGAAATGAAGGCATGTCTCTCTCTACCTGTCCCTGTAAGCCATCTGTCAAAGAAAATAAGTCTTCTGTATTTCAAGGACTACTAAGGAGTAAAGAAGTAATAGCAAAAGAAGGGAAGATTTTCACACCAAAAACTAGAAGTAGATTCTGAATCACAAGCTGAGTTAAAAATTTTGTATTGTTTTAGGCAAAAACCATATCCATGACAAAAGTTGAAAATGGCATCTACGTCTAGGTATTACTCAATTGGTCTGATACAGATTGATGTGTATAATTGACATGAATGTTTGTATATAAACAAAGGTTGATTTTAACAGAATGCAGAAATGCTGAGGGACTTACTAATAAATAGCAGGATCAACTATAGTTAAAGTTTCTCTAAAACTTCTGATGTGTTTTAAATAGAATATTAAAATCCCATATATTTGGCTTAAAATAAACTCCGGCTGATTATTATCCCTTTATCTATGATTTATACCCAGTTAATTCCTTCTTATCCTAGCCCTACCTAATGTTTGGTCATAAAGATAGGATGGAACAGAACATCAAAATCTCCCAAGAAATCAAAAAAACTGGAGCCTCTTCACTGGAAAGCCAAAAAAATAATGTGTAAATTTTAAAGGTTCAGTGAAGCGGAAAAAGGAGATGCTGAAGTTGAGATTGATATATTATAAGTACTTCTGCTTATATGTTGTGTTGTCTGCTCTTGAGAGAGGTTGTTTTTCAAATTGCAATGATGAATACATCAAAGAGAATGGGTCAGTAACTTCTCATCTGTCACAAGGTACTGGATTTTTCAGACAGTAATTATTAAGATACACTCTTGCTCATCTGTTAACTCTCCAGACATCTGTTACAGTTTTCAAACTTCCATAATTAAATATGCAATTATGTTTAATATTAACTTAAGGGCTCACAAAGCATTACTTGTTTTCCATTCTTCAGGATTTTGACAAGAATATACAAACAATAATTTTTGGCTGTAAATTGTTGGAGCTCTGTCCTTACTGGTGTTGTTAACCTTGGAAGTTCATCATAAGAGTTCAGATAATCATATACATATTAGCTGATGTGCATACTTAAACTAGTCAGTCAGAGAACTGAGCATATGAGTTTCTCTTTCAGATATTCATTGATTTTTATTGTCTCACAACTTCTGATCATGAGAAAATGCTTTTTTGTTTCAGAAAATGCAGAATATGTGAATTGCAGAATTTAGGAAGGGATTTCTAGTGGCTGATGTCTGAAGAGTTTAGGGTGGAATTGAAATAGAAGAATAAACCTGAGGTCTGTATTTTAGCATTCAACTAGCAGAATGAATCTACAAGTGGAGAGTTTTTACCATTAAATTGTGCTAGGCAGAATCCAAGAATTATGGGGATATATGCAGTGCCATCATAAAGTGGAAGTTAAAATCTGAGGTAAAGAGGTTAGATACATTAAGTGGGAGAACAATTTTAATAGAACAATAAGATCAATAAAAAATGAATTGTCTGTAGAAACAGTACGAGTTTATAGACGAATGGTAAACGGACCAGAAAGCCAAGATCAGTTACTTAACGGATATAGAGGGGTAGAAAGAGAATCTAATCAGTTTTGCAATGGCTGGTTTAATGTATTGTAGGTACTAAGAGGGTAGCATATCCCTGTTCTTAACACTCCAAAGCAAAGAATAATACACCACACAGTGCAATAGTATCTCTTTTGCCACTTAATTCCTTTTTTTCTTATACACATTCTTTTCAGCTGTTATGTGAGGGTAAAAAAATAATATCTTACATATATGTTTGGCCCTCTTCCACTCTGCACGATTAAGGAGGCCCCTTTTCGCAACTGTGCATGCGCAACCTGGCACACATGAATATTTAATTACGCAATCATGAATATGCGAATCAACCCGCACAGCCAAGGTGGCAGCGACTCTGCTGCTTCCCCAGCTGCCAGCACGACGGTGGCTCTGCCGCTTCCCCCCTTCCCGCACAGCTGCCACAGCAACCAATACATGGTAACGCAGTGCTGAAAGAGTGCTGGGGGGCTGTGTGAGGGTGCAGGGCAAATTTGCATATTAATGAGCTGCCATTCCACGTGGATAGAGGGCTCTGCAGGAGATGAACAAGACCACGGTACCGTGGTATAGGAGACCTGACTGACCAGTGTCCCTGTTTTAGAAACTGGCAAAGAGTGGAGGGAAAGTTTTAATTTCATTATTTAATTAATCTTAGTGGTGATTTTTCAGCGACGAAGCAGGCCCATTTTCGCAACTGCACATGCGTGACCTGACATGCATGAATATTCAATTAGGCAGTCATGAATATGCAAATCAACTCCCATGCCATGCCGCATGCACCATGAGCACACTGCTCTGCCTGTGGTGAGCCGTGCTAGCCCTGCTCTGCTCCTCCGCTCCAGGCTGCCCCAGCTCCCCACCCCTTCCTGCCCTCGGCTCCCCCCCCCACCTCCCTCCCCTCGGGGCTGCTCTGGGCCACGCCGTCTCCCCCCACTGCTCTCAGAGCTGCTGGGACAGCGGCACGGGCAGCTCCCTGCACCAGTGTCCCTGGCCAACCAGAAAAGTGTTTTTTTCCCAGCGTGGGGAGGCTGCAGGCACCGGGAAACGTCAACACAAACACAAATACACAGCAAGGCAGTGCCAAAACAGTGCCGGGGGACCGGGGCAGCCGTGTGAGTGTGTGGGGCAAATTTTCACATTAATGAGCTGCCAATCAACGCAGAAGGCGGATTACGCAGGACCCAAATAAGACAGCTGTACTGTGGTATAGGAGACCCAACTGTACTTAGTTTTGCCTTTTTCTTCCTATTGCCTGGGAAAATAATTTGTTCTCAGAGCCTAAATGACACCCATCCTGTGAATTTACATGCTACAAGGCAGTAGAACAAGAAGTGAAAAGGACACTTAGTTATATAATGCTTTATTTTTTCTCATAAGAAAAGCCCTTGATTGGGTTTTCTGGTCTATTTTTCATTAAAATCTGTATCGTTTGACATCAAAACATCTCTGAATATGAGCTGATGTTTGAGAATAGAACAGTGGAAACAGAAGTCCAGGTGCATTTTGAAATCCATGTTAATTTTTCAAAGACGTTAATTTCCTCTCTTTTTTGATTTTTCTTCACAGTGATTCTTGCATCCTTTCAGGACGCATGATAATGAAAATGACTGACTTGTTTTCATTCAGTGGTCATGATTGCCACTAGTAGAATTATCTTTGAAAACACCACACTTTTATCCCCCTGCTTTCATCTTTTTAGAGGCATTAATCTTCAATGTAGAAAGGAAAGCAATATCCAAAGTCAGATCTACTCTTTCACATTATTCAGCTAGCACAGCTATTTTAGACAAAATCTCCTAAATAAATTTGCAATGCGTCCTCAAGTGTAGTTTATAATAAATGCAGAGTTATGACAGTAAGCAGCAGCATAATCAAACAATTTTGTTTCTCAAAATTGTCTGACAGCGTTGTATAGTATTTTTGTTCTCAGGATTCTTATGTTGACAAAGGCAAGGGCTGGAGAACTCTTCAGAAATAAATTACTGGGAAAAAAACTATTTATTGTGACTTCCAAGTTCAATGCTTTAAATCGTTTGATCACATACCTAGGGAACATGTTCCTGGCATTTTAGAAATTGTTATCTATTAGCAGCCTGGCCCTGTGTAGAAGTGTGACAGTCTTAATATAATTGAAATTGTTTTCTTAGGGGGTTTCTCTATGTGTGTTTTTTGTATATTTCCCCCCTTCTCCCCCGATTACAGGTAATTTATTTCCCTGGAAAGATTTGTTTACATAACTGAGTCAGTAATGCCAGAAAACATTTTTCACCTAAAGTCAAGTGCAATGCAAAACAACTCATTTCTTGCTTGCAGTCACTCTAAGGTCATGAAGTTTAATTATGAATTTGGAAAGGGAATACATTCCTGGATTCTAAGCTCAATTTGCTGAGAATTAATTTTCTGGTATTTTCAACATGTGGCATTTATCCAAAACCTTCACTTGTAGACAAAGTATAGATTGAACCCAGATATTTAGCTATGACTGTCAAAATACTTCTGGTCCAAAACAAACTAGATAATGCAAGGCATCAGAAGCATTTGTGTGATAAAATGTAAGAAGACATTAGTCAAGAAATCAACTACCTGACCTTATAATGCAACTGAAGAAGTATTCTCAAACAGAAAAAAAAATTGACAAACGCTCATTGGTAAAATTTCACCTTAAGTGAAACAGAAGCTTGATATGTAAGTGGAAGCTTGTGACTTCTGATCAGTGACAGAACATCTGGGGCAGCAGTTCAAAATCTCCTCAACATATACTGAACTATAGCACTCTTCAGTGTTGTCCTGACCTAGTACTGAAAGGCATGGTGTTGCCACTACAGGGACAGATAATTCTGAAAGAAGCAGAGAGGGTTAAAACAGTTTTTCCTTTTTAATTTTTTTCCTTAGGTAGACAGTGTAACAGATAAAGAACATGACAATGTCTTTTTTTTTTTTTTAATGTAAAATTCTCTATTTAACTAATTCTTTGACATAACTGCATGCTGCAATGGTGCAAATAAAATGTGATTCTGTGATATCTAATCTGTGTTTTGGTAAAAAAATTTGGATTTTTTCTGCTACATGTATATGTAACTAGATGATATTTAAAGTACCTTTCAACCCAAACCATTCTATAATTCTATAATTCTATGGATGTGGGCTGTAGAAAATCATTTTAATATTTAGTTTAAAATGAATTTGTATTAATTTACAGAAAATTTCACCTAACATTTTTATTTATATATTTAGTAGAGGATTTATTACACATTTTTGACTGCAAGTTCCTGAGGGTGTTACAGGTGTTTGATACAAGCATGTTTTTCCAATTTCTATTCCCACTGTCTTCTCCAAGCAACCTCAAAGGACATAAAAAAATTAACTCAAAATATACCCCTCTTCATGTTGGAAGCATATATAACATGTTCCTTTATTTATTTCATAAATATAAACTTCATCTATGTATAGTGGGAAAAACAGAAAAGAGAAATTAGTGTATTAATATTTAGAATAAGAGTATTAACATCCTGCGAAGGCAGGTTAATACTGTTTTATCTGGTTTTGCTGAGGTTATTTCTTCTAAGAAGGTTTTCTTTATATTTTCTTGTTAGAATGTTTCTTTTTTTTTTTATTTATCCTTATTCTTCTCTAGACATGTCTGACCTTTTTCCATTTAGAAGGAATGGGGATGACAGTTTTACAAAAATTCTTGATCCTTTTTCAATATGTTAGAGTTGTCTAGGCATTATCCTTTCCTTGTAACAATAAAATACAAGGAATCTTGAGATCTGAAAAGGGCTGGTGTGTGGAAAACCTTCAGCATAAAATATTTTGGATAAAATCTTTTGGTATTCATTACAAACAAAGAAACAAAAAAATGTCCCTTAGGCAAACTCTCTGAGACTGGGAAAATTGTTCTACATAAACTCCTCTCCCCATTTCACTTCTCTCAATTTTTTTAAAGAAAGTTTGCAAGCGCTCTGGATGAGACAATTATGTTTTTTCATATGATCTCATAGGAGTAGCACAATAAAGGCAGAATAATCAGCATCTACTGCATTTAAGGTGAATGGCTAATGAGATTGGACAGTCTCTTCTGAAGTGCTTCTAATCTTCCAACACGCATAGTTATAACAATATTTATGTTGTGTTGCTCATTATGTACAGCAGTATCGTTGACACTTTCTGGTATTTAGAACCATGGACTTAAATTCATGTCAGAAATCTTCACAATAGGTTTTTTCCTGATAAGGGATTTTTATACAGCCAGCCCCACATATTTGTGTTTTGCATATTTGTGGTTTCAATTAATTGTGGATTATTTTTCTACAAGTTGTACATCCACACGTGTGTGCAGATAGTACCACAAACCCAGTAAGCTTATGAATATGTAATGGGTTCATGAATATGTAAATTGGCCCTTCTCAGGAGCCACTGAGGGAGCCATGCACTGCCCAGCCTGGCACAGCAGGGATGTGCTTAATGTAAATGTGTGGTTTTGCGCAGCTGGAATTGTTCTCCACTGGGTTGCAAGATGGGGGAGATGGGGCAGCCATTGTGTGTGTCTGTGTGTGAGAGCAGGAGGCACCTTCTCCCCATTCCCTGGGGCTGGCGAGCAGTTGCCTGGCCATGCCAAGGTGAGGCTTGACAGGCACCCGTGCCACGCTCAGTAAAGCCCACTGCTTGCAGTTTCCAAGCACCCTCCATTTGCACTGTTTAAGAGGAAGGGGATTCATGGGCATTGCCCTGGAGTAAGGACCACTGCCAGAGCAGTTATGGGCAGGCACCCATATGGGAATCAACATGGTCCCTTTGGAGTATTTGTTCTCTGCTGGGCTGCAAGAGGGTGCCAGCATTATGTGTCTGTGCGTGAGAGTAGCAGCAGGAGGCACCTTCCCCCCACTCCAGCGGCCTCTGCGAATTCCCCTGCAGCGTCCTTTGTTGCCGGAGCAGCGAAGGGAAGGGCGGCTCCGTGACTCCTGTCTCCCACACTCTCAGGGTAACACCCATGCTCCCTCCGTGTCACCCTAGGGACTGAGACAGCAGGGTCCCACAGCACTGGCAACGCTGCCCCATTCCCGGTTTCTGATTTGTCGACGTCCCAGGCTGCCAGTTTTCCAGCAGTACACCATGAGAGATTGTGTTGAAGGCCTTACTGAAGTCCAGGTACACTACACCCACAGCCTTCCCCTCATCTACCAGGTGAGTTACTTGGTCATAAAAGGAGATCAGGCTGGTCAGGCAAGACCTACCCCTTCTAAATCCATACTGATTGGACTGGACTTGATCTCCTGGTCAACCTGCAGGTGTTGCATGATTGCATATAGAATTATCTGCTCCATAACTTTACCTGGAACCAAGGTCAGGCTGATAAGTCTGTAATTACCTAGGTAATCCTTCTGCAACCTTTAAGACAGTCACAATAAGATAAACAGTAAAAGAAATATGACTCACATGCGATCTTTTATGGAGGATGCTTGGAGTGATGATGTACGTCTTCCTAAATCACCTTTGTGTCTGATGGACCCTGGCTTTCCTGAAGGTTGCTGAACACATGTCTGCCCATGGGAAGTGGTGAATGAATTCCTTGTTTTGATTTGCTGTGCGCACAGTTTTTGCTTTTCATATTAAACTGTTTTTATCCGAACCCCAGAGTTTTCTCACTTTCAGTTTTCTGGTTCTCTCCCTCATCCCCCTTGTGGGGGGGAGTGAGCGAGTGGCTGCATGGGGCTTGAGCTTCTCTCTGGTGTCAGACTAAAACAGACATTATAAACTGTATAATAGCACTAATCAGATTGATTTTATTATTACATCACTTTTAGAGAACAGAGCATGCTGGATATTTAATTAAAAAAAAAAGAATTTTGCATTCTCAGTGGAGAATTTTCATTCTCTAAAAATATTAGAACATTTTTTAAATTAAGCACACACAGGGAATTATTTTATAAAAGCTCTTAAATGGCCTTGAAAATCTTATTCTAGTGTTAGTCATTTACTTGATTCAACATTCCTATAACCCAGTAAGAGACTTTCTAATTTAAATATATTGAGCTTTCATCTACAAAAAAAGTAACATGTGCTGTGATGAGTATTTTAATCTAAAGTCTAATTTGTTTTTCTGAATCTTTTTCTCTAATCATAATGTACATCATTACACTTACTGAAATAGTAAGAGAACATTAAAGATTCTTGCTGAAATACTGAAATTATTCAGTCTAGTTTTACATTGATAGAGTCACTAAGCTTCTATTGAATTCAGTTTGGAAACTGCAAGAAAATGTCTCGAGGTCCCTTCCAACTCATAATATTCTGTGATTCTGTTATTCTGTGATTCTGTGATTTTCATATGTCTGTAAAATAAAGCAAGGCAGAGATCCTCATTTTACTGTAGAGTTACTATATCATAGAGTCTGGATAATAATTGAGCCTTACTAGTAGATTTGAATTTTACTTATTCCATTGAGATGAGAGACCTGTTACTATTTCGACTACTGATAGAATCTTTCTCTTGCATTTTAAAAATCAGAATTTCGAAGGGCACCATAATTCCGAAGGTAAACCAGTTGCCATAGATTCACCGAGTTTTACTTTTCTTGCTTTTGTTTATATAATCTATTTTACTATTTTTTTTGCAATTTCATTATACAATACACATTTCCAAAATTTCTTTACATGATAGGTAGTAAAATTAATGTTTAGAATTAAGATGCCGGAAACAATAAGGAATCTATTTTTTCACTAGTCCAATTTGGTGACCTATACCCTATTGTGCTCAAGAATTTAGATATTGTATTTGGGAAAAGTATGGTAACTCAGTTTGAACATCTTGGAGCTAGCTCATGCTCAAAAAGCAATGTTTCTAGTGTTCATCATAAACATAAGAGTAAAAACATTGAAAAAGGAATTTAAAAATTATTTTTCAGAACAGAAAATGAAAGATTATTTTTCTGCAAGTCCTTTTTATAATTTATTTTGAAGGACAAATTAATATGTAAGTTAATAAATTATTAAACATAAATAGTTTAAATTATATAATAAATCTATTAAAGGCAAGTAGCATGAAACATAATCTTAATAATTATTGTTTTAAAATATTAATTTTAAAGGATAATCTCCAGCTTTTATACTACTGATTTATTCTTTATTTTCTTATTTTTTTATATTCTTAAATATAGCCATCTGCCCTGGGTTTAGGTTTTTTGCTGCTTTGGCAGTGAGGGGGTTAACAGCTCAGTTCTTGCCTGGACCTCGCCGCTGCCAAGGTCACAAGCAGAAGGAGATAGAGACGTCTCTGTGAATAACATACTTGGGAGAGAAGAAAAAAAGTTTAGTAGCAAGATGT
>WEKX01014283.1:26196-40919 GCA_013390025.1 Pitta sordida
GGGGGAGAAAGGTTGCCTTCTAAATGATGCTTCCTTTGCAGTTCTGACCTTGTTAGTTAGAAAATAAATCCTTTATAATTTTTATTTGTAGTTTTGCCTTGTTTTTTGCCTGTGACCAGTTTTATTTTCCAGTTTTTCTCCTCCAGGAGAGGTTGTGTGGAATCTCTGGCATCCAGCCAGGCTCAAACCACGACACCATCACACACTAAAAATTTCTGCCAAGATTGTTAGACTTGATTACCAGTAGTAATCAAGTCTAACAATACCAATTAGTATGCATATATTCACTCCAGGGGAAAAAATAAAGTGAATAATTTTAGATGAGATTATTTCTTTGCTCTAGGTCACTGTGTGACTGTGGAGTTCACGATGCTATGACAAAGGTGCAGGCAACAAACCTTGGCATAAATGGCTGAAGGCATAAGAAGGTTTGCTTCTTTGAGGGGCAGAGTTGGTATGTTCCAATTTATTTTGTATATGAAACTATTGCCTGAGCTAAGGAAATTTTTGCTTCTTTGAGGGGCAGACTTGGTATGTTCCAATTTATTTTGTATATGAAACTATTGCCTGAGCTAAGGAAATTTCTGTCCTGGAAGATACATCATCTGCTAGAGATGTTCTGAGAGAGAAAAAGATTTGTTTCTCCAATCACCAGCACCACTTCCAGAGTCTGGATTTTTTCTAAATAACAACAAAAAAAGTGTGTCCCCTTTTGCGCAGCTGTTAGCTAGGTCTGACTGCAGTCTGGATTACCACAGTCTTCTAGCTGAAGAGAAAGAGTTCTTGTAAATGGAAACAACTTAATCACTTTTCTAGTTTATCAGCTAGTTAATCCTAGGTCTAGTATTATCTCAAATATAAACAAGCTAGCACCGCTGTGCTAGCTTTCCCCAGTCATTATCAATACCAAATCACTACTGTTTAAACCAGAAAATCCAGTCAGGCCCAAATTGGCTGCTTTGCCTAAAAACATCACTTCAGTAAGTCACTGAGTGACAGGGGAGTTAGAAAAAAATCTTAACAATAGATATTATTTTTTTGTCACTTTTTCAGGAATATTGACAAAAGCTGAAAATAGACTACAATGCATTGCCAAATTTCCTATTTATTATTCTGGCAGTATCTATTTCAGGGTCTAGCAATTTCCAAAAAATACAGAGTTTTAAATTGATATTTATTACAAAGAAACTACAGAATGAAATATTTCTAGAGAGATTGGATGATTTTAGAATAAGTAGATAAATGGAAAATGAAAGAAAGATTTTTTGAAGGCGTTCCAGTTCAGCACTAAAGATTGTAGAAAGCTGATAATTTATATATTAATTAATAAATTTATACTAACATGTTTGCTACACAACACCAACATGTATAAAAGGCTGTAACGGGTTTTACCCTGGCTGGATGCCAGGGGCCCAAATGGTCACTCAGTCCCGATAATAAGATGATATACAAAGGGTGGTTTGGAATAAGGCAGTTTAATATAGCATAAATGAAGCAAAGCAAAAGCCCGCGCAGAAGCAAAGCAAAAGAAACTAATCTCTACTTCCCCATCTGCAGAAGTATCCACATCCAGGGAAGCAGGGCCTACGCGTCCTGGGAAGAATGTCCCCCTCCCTTGCTCCCTTCCTCCGCTTTTATATCTGAACTGACGTCATATGGTATGGAATATCCCTTCGGTCAGTCTGGGTCAGCTGGCCTGCTCGTGTGCCCTCCCAGAATCTCATCCTCAGTTAGGGGGAAGGGGCAGTGTGCCCAGCTGTAGTCAAAACACTTGTGTGTTATCA
The DNA here is from genome assembly GCA_013390025.1 of Pitta sordida. NCBI lineage: Eukaryota > Metazoa > Chordata > Aves > Passeriformes > Pittidae > Pitta > Pitta sordida. Next base: position 27,981 of record WEKX01014283.1, read on the forward strand.
ACACCCTTCCAAGGCACAGCATTGCGAGGACTGCTGTGGGCTCAGACAGACCCAATACAATGTCTAACGCACTCTGAGGCTAAGGAGATAGTATTGAAAGCAGTTGAGCTAGTGGTCTAATGAGTTCCACCATCCCTGCTAGCTTGTTGTGCATACCCTGTCAAGCTGTGACATGCAGTAAGCAGTTCCAGCTAAAGTTCACAACTGGTAATTAGTCATATCCTATGACACTTACCTACAGTTATATGTCCATGTGCTTCATGTCCATTCAGAAGTGTTCTTGTCCAGATAATATCAGCATGTGTTATTACGCTAGGGCAGGAAGAAAGGGCTCACAGCACAGTTCTGGATGCTGAACTAAATTTGTATAAATTTGAAAAGTCTAGAGAAGGCAACAGCTGTATTCATTATGTGGAGAAAAGAAAGAAAATATCCAACATGCAACGAGATATTAGTGTGAAAAAATGGGAGAATTGAAGATGGAGCAGTTGAATTTCTAATGGATTGGCAAATTCCAGGGGCAGTTTAATGGGAGACAAAATGAATAATTTCACCAGAAAATATAAACAGGAAAATGAAAGGGAAAAATATATAAAAAGGTCAATTAACTTTTCTATCAGGTTTCCACACCTGACCAATTTAGATGGGTAAAAGGACCATTTTTAAAGATTTCTTCATGGAGTTAATATTATTAAAAGAAATGAGTGCAAATTAAGCCAACTGCTAAAATTTGTTTTAAAGCCTTCTTCCTCACTGAGCTGATACAGTTCTAAGCTATTGTTTAGAAAAAGCTGCAAATAAAAAAATGTCCAAATCTTTACTGAATCTGTTAAAAACCTGATCTTCCTCATCAAAGACACCTCACTCTGCTTCGGTCGCATTAGAAAGTTATGTTCACAGGCTGCTTAATTAGTCATGAAAATAACTGTAGACCTTTTATGTTTTACTGAAGGAAATATAATGCTATTTGATCCCTCTTGGGCTGACTAGTTCCTTGGTTTGCAAACACTTCTTTTTGACTTTAGAATTTTAAAGTTGGCACTCTCATTACTGCATTAATATATGGCTGAACTATTTTTAATAATGTTATTGTCACAGCTGTTCAGGAAACCTGGGTGTTTTATCTGGCTCCCCACAAGATAATACAAATCTGCTAAATATACATGGAATCATTCCAGCTAGAATTTTACATAAACTCTGGATAATTTCCTATACCAAGGACATATTCATTCTAAGTGGGGACTACGAAAATCAATGCTAATGAGCCTCCCAGTGACCATAAATCTTCTTATATATAAGTAAACAAAACTCAATTAAATACATTTTTTGTATCCTCTGATGTATAAATGTGATTTACCATAGTATGTTTGAGTGAACTAACATTGAGCCAATGAGCATCTGGGCCAATCTGTACCAGATTTGTGATTCTCCATTCCTCTTTCTTCGTGTCTGCATAAAACACCACGTTCTGCTCCCATAGCAACTGGTATTGTTTGGGACCCTACCTCTATGCATTCAAAAGGCACCTTGATTTACACAAACCTTTCAGATAAACCAGTAGGAAAATAATTTTTTTTCAAGTATTTTATATTCTGTTGACACATAAGAATGAAACAAAGCTGCAGGGACTGTAAGGAAAGGAGCCTGTGCCAGGCAGAGAAGGTTTCTGCCTTCCATCTAGATCCAAATTTAGCAGAAACGCACTGAAGCCAAAATCAGAGAAAGAAGTATTTGTGCACCAGGAAATATATCAGTAATAAGTGAGGAGTAACTAGCAATTTTTGTCAAAATGAAACTGATCATGAGAAGGAGCTTCAATACTTGAAATAATAGACAGATTTTTCTTATTTCCTCATACTTTCTGCTTATCCTCTATCTTACTCAAGGAATCTTTTTCCATTCATGTAGCAGCCTGCATTAATGAAGTATTACAAATAGTCTGTATAGGTTTACAATTTTGAGTGAATGTAGTAACAATTTTGAAGCAGCTGAAAATGAAGATGAACTATAGAAGTATAACAAGAACATTGATTTTTATGTGTTGATAAAAAATATTTCATTATCTCTGGAAAAAGAGAATTTACAATTTTTTTCTCTCACTTGTAATTTCCTAGGTTCTCCATTCAAGACAGGTACTTTTGTCTTCCATATATACAGAAACTAAAAATTAGGATGAACTGGAACCATTATTGACACATGGTCAAACACGTCTTCATTCTCAGCCAAACTGGATGGGCCCAGTGACAGTCAACAGGCAAATTTGAGCTGGAAAGAGAAGAAATACAGAAAACTCCATTACATTTATATAAATTATGTCATAATTTTCTCAAAAATTGTTGCCTCTTATATCACCAACTTTGATTGTTCAGAATTTTTTTTAAAAAAAATCTTCTATAAAAAATCTTCAGAATAATGCCTAGTTATTAGTATTTATTGCAAACTGCTGGGTGTCTTGGGTTTTTTTGGTAGTTATTGATTAGTGGGCCCTCAGAAGTAATTTATAAAATTGCTGTGTCATTATAGGTCTTAACTTCATTGAGGTCCGTTGATCCTGCAACATGAAATTTAATTTAGACTGTTAGACTTGAGGCTCCAGTGTATACAAAGAATTTTAGCCAATTTAATGGAATTAAATTCTTGATCAAAATGAATAACATACATCAATATTAGCCACCCTTAAGCCAATTTAAGAGCATTTACACAAGGGATTTAACTGCTTAAGTCAATTTAATAATAGATTTAACTTAATTGCTACAATTTCTTTCTCTTCACAGGGGAAAAGTTGCATGAGTTTTATTTTAGGAAGCAACAAGCACTCACCTACACCACCAGAGAATTCAAATGTTATTGATGTAAAGCAGGTGCCATCTATTATCAATAACAGGGGTAATTTACGCTGCCTGGAGAGTGGGCACAAGTGACAGATACAGGGGAAAATGGATAACACTAACATCATTATGATGTATGTATGTCTATATAGATTTATAATAAAGGTACAATACACAGATATGAAATTACAGGATCTGGGAAAAGAATGATTACAAAGCTTATGATACAAGTGGATTGGATAGTGGATTGGAAACCTTTACTGTAAGTTGCTACCACATATATTGAGGTTTTGATTTTTTATCATTGAGTTGCCAAAATAAAGATTTTCACAGATATATTAGCAGTGTAGATCAAGCCTCTCTTAGTAACCAAAATACTTTAACATCTGTTGAGTCTTATATTCTACTAGGAATACTAGGCAGAATGACAATTAATGTCTCTTTATATGAAGCTTATTCAACCTGCAGACAGCTATTCTTTAGGAAAAAAATTCTTCCTCCTTTGGTAACACCAAATTACTAAATAGTATCCTGTTATTAAAACACATGAGATCTGAACTGATACAGTGAATCCTCTCTGTATCGCGACTTCTCCTTCACGACCTCGCGCATTTGCGATGTGAATTTATCGCAGTTTTGATTCCACCATTTGCGAATTTATGCCGTTCGCGCATGCGTACTGACTCTGCTCCACTGAGAGGCAGTGCTGGAGCTCCCTGTGGGGTGGCGCTGGCCNTGGGACAGGCGGTGGGGGACGGGACGGGCAGCGGGGGACGGAGCGGGCATATGCACTGGAGCTGGGGAGAGCGTGGGAGCAGCGGCACGGGATTTGGTCACAGCGGACCCGCGGGATCTCGGGGTTGGGAGGGGTTCTCCCGAGGCAGAGTGGGCTCAGAAACGGTTCCCTTTTCTTCCCCGTGCTCAGAGAGTCCGAAGGAAGAAGCAAAAATGTGGGCCCCGGAGCCCTGCGGAGTTCCGGGAGGTGGGGCAATGGGCGTGGCCTGCATGCATATTAACGACCTGCCGTTCTTTGCGAGAATAATGTTTTGCGGGGGCTGTCGCCTGTCCCGTTCCTCGCGATGGAGGAGGTATAACTGTATTTCTCTTTGCATCCAACCACAGCTTATAAGAGCAGACTGACTGATATATGACAACATGCACTGTCTGTGCATGCCTAATAATCGCCATCATGGAAAGCCATGGAAAACTAAAACACATCTCCATGTGTTTGTGTATGTGTCTCTATATAGTGTAAATCATTACTTACCAGGCTCCTAACTTTGATAAGCTTTTTCATTTTTTTCCTTCTTTAACAGATCTGCTACAAAGGTGTCACTGTGTGGAATAATTTTTCATCATTGACCTTATGTTTTCACATTCATTTTCAACGTTGAAACATTTTCAACATTAATAAAGAATGAAAAATTAAGACCTGAATATTTCAAAAGCTGTCATGAAAGTGAAGATGGATGCCTGAAATGTGGACTCGTAACTAAATATTAAAGAACTCCCTAGAAATCCTTAAGTGTATTCCAGTGGTTACAGAAAAGAACTGTTGTGCAGACTATTCTTACTGAAATTACGGAAGCCTTAATTGTGCTTACTTGTCTAAACTTAAGTAATTATTTTAGATATTAAACTTTCATTTTTAAAAGTGCCATTTCCATTATATTGGATTAAGGTACATAGGTGGTGCAGGGTCACTCCTGTAAGGTACCAGTTCTGGTTGACTTCAAAGTATCTGCCCTCAGCCAGAATAGTGATATCTCTGGGAAGATAGTTAAGATAGTATAAGAAACACAATGAAGCAATGAGAGGAGTGAGGTAAAAATGTGAGAGAAACAGCCCTGCAGGCAGCCCTGCAGACACCAAGGTGCGAGGTGTGGTAGAGGTTCTCCAGGTGCTGGAGCAGTTTTCTTGAAGCCCCTGGAGAGACCACACTGGAGCAGGTTTATCCTGAAAGATTGCAGTCAGGGGACAAACCACTTGTGGGAGAAGTGAGAGGAACAGCGGCAGGAAGGAACCGTAATGGACTGACCACAACTCCCGACTCTACTTCCTCCTGTGCATGAAAGAGTGAAGTTGAGTCTGTGAAGAAGAGGAGTGGGGAGAATCTATTTTATTTTTTTGTCCTTTTTTCTCACCATAAAAATATATTTTAATTGACAATAAATTAAATTGATTTTTACCAGGTGGAGACTCTTTTGAAAATAATTGGTAAATGATCTCCCTGACTTTGTCTCTTCGCTTCATTTTACCCCAGTGTTCTATTGAGGAAGGTGAGTGAGAGCAGCTGAACAGGCATCAGCCAGCCAGCCAAGGTCAACTCAGGAGATCGGGATGACTTATAATATGGAGTATGTATGTCATAGAAAGACCAAACTCTGGTAACTTTATTCAACATAGACTCTGGAATTTCATGGCAGTTATGGAGACAAAAATGACACTTTACAAAGTTCCATTTTGATTTGCATTATAATTGTTGTCAGAAGAAAATAAAAATGTGGCTTGTCTTCGTACTTACTACTGCAGTTAAAATGGGAAGAACAGGTTTTTGTCTTACATAAAATAGCTGACAATCTGTGATGATGAGAGAGTGAAGTGTTGAACATATGCTGTCATTGTATTAGCAACAATATTTTTAAGGAAAGATAATTAAGGAAAAGAGACTTGTTCCTTTGGTGTGTCTAAGTCTGGCCAAATTAGTGTATTTAATTTATTTACAGGTTCACAGATTATTCCAAGTTGGAAGGGACCCACAAGGATCATCTAGTCCAACTCCCAAGCAAGCACCCACACAGGGATCAAACCCACAACCCTGGAGACATGGGCACCACGCTCTATCCATCCAAGCCTCCCATCGTCTAGACCCTGTCAGTGAGTTCCTCATCCTCATCCAGTGACTCCACCACCTCCCTGGGCAGACCGTTTCACTCAGGGATCACTCTCTCTGTGAAAAAGCTCTTCCTAACATCCAGCCTAAACCTTCCCTGGCATAGTCTAAGGCCATGTCCTCTTGTTCTGGTGTCATCAGCCTAAGAGAGGAGTTTCACACCCACCGGACTTCAAACTACCAACATACCATCCTACCTATAATACACTACCCTAATATCTAGGTCATGCCACCAAGAACATCATCCAACCTTAATTCACCCCATTCACTCTCCTGGTTGCTCTTCTCTGGACCCTCTCAAGCAGTTCAACATATTTCTTAAACTGGGGAGACTAGAACTGGACACAATACTCAAGATGTGATCTGACCAGTGCTGAGTATAGGGGAAGAATAACTTCTCTAGTCCTGTTGGCCACACTGTTCCTGATACAAGCCAGGATGCCATTGGCTCTCTTAGCCATCTGGGCACATTGTTGGCTTCTCTACTTTCATATTGATTTTTTTTTTATGTTGTGGATAGATATAAAACTACTTGACACTTTATTCAACAAAACTTCATTCAACGTACAAGAAAAAAAATTAACACTAAGTTCTTTGTCAATATTTCTTTTTACTAAGATATATCCTTTCACAACATAACAACTCTATCAACTTTGTTGAAAAAAGTCCTAGGTTCAGGATTTTCTTTGTTTTTTTTCTTTTAGAATTGTATTTTCTATCATGTAGAGAAATTGAAGTTTGTCAGAAGGCTATGAAAGTGAATGTAAATACAAAGTAATAAAAGGTGATTTAGGTTTTATCATTTGTTTGATAGTGTCCTGGTTTAGGTTTTTTGCTGCTCTGGCAGCAAGGGGGTTAACAGTTCAGCTCTTGCCTGGGCCTCAGTCACTGCCATGGTATTCAAGGTTATAGAGATAGAGGCGTCTCTGTGAATAAATATATTTGGGAGAGAAGAAAAAAAACTTAGTATTAACATGTAGTGTGCCAGAACAGAACTCGTGTGGAGAGGTTGAAAGGTATGAAGACCCCCAGGCCTACTAGAGAGGGGGTAGGAATGTTCTTCCAGATGTCCCGCTGCTGCTCATGAATTGAACGGACCATGGTGTAAACCTATGCAATGGAGAGAGAGGAACAGTGATGCAGAATCCATCTAAGCCACGACTGAAGATGGAGATCAAGCTGAAAAAAAAAAAAGCTGCAAATGTTTTTCTGAGCCCAGAAANCTCAAACCACGACAGATAGCAATATCAAGGTCAGAGATAGTCCAGATACTGAATAATTAAGAAATATGCTGAAAATGGTAAAGTTGGGAAAGCTTTGATATGAAAAAATTGAGATTGTTTTCTTTAGAAATCAGATAAACAATACAGGAAATACAGAAACACTCTTTGTCAGGAAAAGGACAATATGTATTTTAGTTATAAGGTGGGAAATTTAAACCAAGTTAAAGGATTGTTTGTGATTCAAACACAGAATTCAACAAACTGAAAAATTGCTTGGTCTTAGAGCTTAACAAAGAAATATGATTTTTCTCCTGAGTCACCTAGCTTGGTCCCACACAGTTGTAGTTAAACCCTAAAAATGTAACATTCTCTGCTCAGAAACAAAGCAACCCTTTGGTTCACCAGTATTTGTGCTGGGGATAAAATACTACTGAGTCTCACTCCTGTTACATGTTACACTCTGACTTTTATATGTTATACTAAAAAGGTTCACTTAATTTCCATTATTCTGTCTTCAAGGTTATCCAAAAATACAATATTAATACTTCTCATACTCTTAATTTATTGTATCTTTCAAAATTTATTTGATTTCTTAAACACATTCCAACTTGTTTTGCCAAAGTCATTAAGGAAATATTAAATGCAATCAGTCCCAAAATATTCCTTATATTCTTCAGTTATTCTCATCACAGTTCATTATTTTTCCTTTCAATTTTCTATTACCATTTCACTTTTAACCAGAAAAGAGAAAATTTTGTGCTAAGTCCCATCCTTATGCCAGAAAAAGATTTTTCCATATGATATTGTATAAAATTACCTAAAGCATAAAGATATATTGTATTTTCTTCAGTACCTTATCAGTTATGTTATCTGCAGCACAGCTGAAAAAAACCTACATATTTTTATCCAATTGCTTTCTGCGGATCCTTCCATTTATTTTTCTTATTTATTTCCATATTCCTTCATAATAAATTCTCAAATCCTGACTTTGCTGAGATTTATTCTTTCCTCTCTTCACTTATTGCTATATTTTCTTCCCTCTAATGACATAATTATATTCTACTTTTAGAAACTGAAAACTTCTTCTTTTCTATGTAATTTAACAACTCTGTGTTTTTAATTGCCTTGTTCTTACAGTATAAAGATGCCCTACTCTTCTGCAACTTCATTTCCAGTATCAGCCTCTATTTCTGTGCATTAATTTTTTTCATAGGACCGATGCAGGGAGCATCACTGTTATTAGAGAAATATGAGGACAAAGTATAAGTACATATAGCTGTTTTGAGTAATGCCTAGATTGCCTTTAATATTTTCCCATATAAAAAAGTTTCCTTTTCCCCCTCATGTGTTTATTCATTTTTGCTTAATGAAAATTAAGTCAACCAATTTATATGGTTGACTAAAGCGGCCTGATTAGTTTTCAAATCCTTTGCAATATTGAATGTAGATTGTGCTTTGGGAACTATTACTGACCAATACAGGCTTTCTCTTCTCAGTCCTCTTATTTGTTTTTTGTTCATATAATTTTAAGGTTCAATATATCTTCTAAGACACTTATTTACCATTCATGTCTGAAGTATTTTACTATGAGGTACATATTTCATTTTACATTTTTAATAAAAAGTTGAGAATAAAAAAATTATCCAAGTTCCAATATTCCAGTAAAGCTCCCTTGATTACATTCTTTGACTTATAATTATTGTCTGCTTTGAATTAAAAAAAAAAAAGAAAATGCAAATTTTGTTCATGTCTGTTATCTCTTTTTCATACAAAGGAAGATTATTTTCTTAGTAATGAATTTTTGTAGTATTGATGACACTTCTTCAAACCAAGTAGCATCCACTCTTCTTAATTCATTGACATTCTTTAAAGAAATTTGATAGATACCATATTCCAAAGTTATCTAAACCTTGTAATAATTAAACTAATATAAAAAAGGTTTAGAAAATTACTTATCAAGAATAAAGGAACTATCATAATTAAACAAATAATTACTGAAATTTTCTGTTTTAAATTAATTATGAATCCAAACCCTGCATGTTTCGCAGCTTAACAGTGTTTTGTTGTGATATCCAGATATAGTGTATGGTGTGTTATGAACGCTATCAAGCCTGGAATGAGCACCAGCTTGGTGGTACTAGGATACTTGATCTATCCATGCAATGTACAGTTACATAGGGAGAGTTTCCACCCCACTCTACCTCCACCCCTCATGACTGTAAAAGTATACCAACTTTTATTGCGTATCAGGAGAAAGAGATTTGAATTATTGCCCTGCTCCAGCACCACTGAACAAGAAAAAGGCTGACTGATAGGGACCCCTATATTGTCCCACTCACAGGAATTCCATGATTTACTATCCTTTTTCCTGTCACTCAACCCTCCTTTTTTGCCACCCTTATACCCTCCCTTCTCTTCCCTAATATTCTTCCAGATGTTCCTCTACCTTTTCCTCGTCAATGCCCATTTTTCAATATCTATACCCAGTTCTGACATTTTTGATGCCTTTACCTAGGTAATCTTGTCCTTATATGGTGTTAGTAGTGGGTCCCCAGTGATGCCCTCCAATTACACATGAGGCTTGGTGCCTGTAACCACCCATGAGGATGACACCATCTGGTGCTTGGCACTGTCCCTCTCTTTTGTCTGATGTTGGCTGTCATGTCATGCAGCTCCTCATGTTAAATCCAGAGGTTTTTATGTCCATTCCATCAGCGTAGCCATATGCAAGTGACCTGGTCATTTGCCTACAGCCTTAAGAGTGCTGTGGATAGCTTTTTCCATAAACCTACCAGAAAGGTAGTTCTGAACCTTTTCTGATACAATGGTACAGGTTGCCAATCGTGGTACATTTTTTAGTTTCTTATGTGATCCAGCATACTAATTTCTTCCAGACCAAGAATGAATGAAGCAAAATTTGACAGCAAGGAAAAAAAATCTTGTATTTTTTAAAGTGAATTCTTCTTCTTGAGCGTAACACAGTATGATTTTTTATCAGTAACACTGCATTTATCATAGTTCATTTTACAGAGAATAGAGAAAATGCCATCTACTCTTTGCATTCATGCACTTGACTGCATGAATAGCACTGATAACAATGACTGTGACTTTAAAAATACAATCTTCAAAACACATCAGGATTTGGGGAAATCACTGTTCTGAGACTTTCTAGGAAGTTTCTAATTTTATTTGAAACATTAAAACTCCAAACAGAGTCTAGGAGAACTCAATTATTTAATACACCCTAGTGCAATTTAATATACTTTATTACAATTTAAGTGTCGCTTCAAACAAAGGATGTTATAATGTGAGGGCTTTGAGGGAAAAAGAAATTATGTACAGGAAATTTTGTTTGTTATTAAGTATTTTATAGGGGGAAAATCCATAATTTTATGCAGAGGAAAATGTCTCATATTATTACGTGAGCTTATGAACACTAAATTCCTAATGAACCTTTGCAGGTCTAATGCATAAACCAAAAAATAAACAGAATATGANAATTATATGGAAAAAAAAATAGAGTTCAATATTATAAATCAATGAACTTGAGCAGCATTTCTAGGGTGTCAGGCAGGGATAACTTGGCAGTGAGTTGGCTTGAATTGAACTTGACTTCTTATGTGCTGAAAGTCACATTAAATCTTTCAGGAGAATGAATCTCATTAAAAAGAAAGAACAGGGTTGCATATGCTGGCAGAGAGGAATGTAAATTATATTGCTCTAAATTCAGAGTTGCTGTTGCAATTTTGTAAAATTTCAGCTAACAAACACACAGGGAGCATTCACGTTTTCTTGAGAATTTAGCATGGAAGGTGCAGACTGAAAAAGCAGCATTTATTTCAAGACCACCTGAATTATATCGGTTGTTAAGGAATAAGGAATAAGAATCTCTTCCCAAAATCGTATCCCCATATTCTCTTTCAGAAAAGTATCTTGTTTGTTATCTCTTACTTGGAATCTATGTACTATTCCTTTTACTTCAAAATTATTGACTTCTAATGGATAAAATAATTACTCATTCAGTCCTAACATTCTTAGAATTACTTTCTGTGTCAGGATTTTCCTTCAGAAATTGATTTGATTTTTAATTTGTCTCACATTTTAGCTCATTGACTTATATGAATATGTTCTAAATTGCTTTGATAATAATATTGTTTATACTTGTATGTGGACTTTTATGTTTACCTGGAATACTGTCTATTCTATCTGAAACAAGAGCGAAGCAAATCACCCCACTGAATATTTCCTTTCTATTTCTCTCAGTAATTGTTCTGCAAAGTGCTTTCCAGTGATTAAGAAAAGTTAATCCTGATTTACATAGATATGTTAGTAAAACCATAGCTCACAGGTGTATATGACAGACTTAATTCTTTCTTGTATGCCTGAAACTTTAAAACAAATTGACCTTTTTTCTATGTTGCTGCATGTGATCTCTGTTACTAAGAACTTAATGGAATGTACACAAATAATGGCAAATGTTTAAGTTAATTTCAGTGAGTACATTGAACTTACGAAGTTCCATAAGGTTACTACAGAAACATTCGTAATGATAACATTAAAATTTCATACAGCATTAATATGAAGGAAAAGGGGTGACCCTGGAAAGAATTCAAAAGTATTTAGAATAAAAATTATTATTGTGAACATTAAACTAAAAACATTAACAAAACAAGTTTTTCAAATAAGATTTTTCTTTCCCCATAAGGTCAATTGAAATAATTCTCTTCTAACTTTCCTGAATGTTTTAAGAGGAATAATTACAAATTCTATTTCATAAAATATAACAACAGCATAAATTGAAAAACAACGACTTAAATTAAAGGGAAGTAGTTTTGTTGTAGAAGAGGTTTCAATTTCATCAGCTGAGCATAATATTTTCTAATATCTCTTTATTTTGGTTGTGATAAGGAGTGAAATTCTAATATGTGGATTGACAAAATAAAATATTCAAATCTGTTCTACTTTATTTAAGTACAGTTGGCCCTCTTCCACTTTGCACCTCCATATTGCGGCTTCACATCTTAGTGGCATGATATTTCAGCAATGAAAGAGGCCCTTTTTCGCAACTGCGCATATGCGACCTGACACACATGAATATTCAATTAGCCAGTCATGAATATTCGAATTAACCCCCACGCCATGCCGCATGGACCACGGGCACACTTCTCTGCCCATGGTGAGCCGTGCCGGCTCAACTCTGCTCCTCCACTCCATACCATCCCGTCCCCCCACCTCCTCTTGGCTCTCACCTCTCTCACCTCCCCTCCGGGCTGTTCCAGGCTGCCCTGGCTCCCCCCTCCTCCACTCCGGGTTACGCTGGGCCACCATGGCTCCTCCCCCTTCCCCTCGGGGCCTCTCCGGACCATCAGGATAGCGGCATGGGCGGCTCCCCACACCTGTATCCCTGCAGGCACCAGGAAGTGCTGGCACAAGCACCAATACAGAACAAGACAGTGCCAAAACAGCACCGGGGAGCTGTGGGGGCCGTGCGAGGATGCGGGGCAAATTTGCATATTTATAAGCTGCCAATCAACATGGAAAGCGGGCTACGCAGGACCCGATCAAGACCATGGGTCCGCTATATAGGAGACCCGACTGTATATAATTTGTATTTTGTACACTTTATCATAACAATAAAGGTAAATTCTGATTGAAAGATTATTTCAAGCTGGAAAACCAGAAACTGCTTCTGAACATATATACCTTGTTAAACAATTGTAACAATAAAATCTGTACTTTTAACATACAAGGAAAATACCAATACAAACATTTCAGAAGTATCTCAATGGTGCAAAGCTGAAGTTCCAGATTTACAAGTGACCTGTGTGCCTTCAGGTTGTTTTGAAAGTCAGTAAGACTATAATTTGCAGTAACAGGAGATTATATGCACAAACAGGACAAGAATTAAAGAAGTGGAAGCTAATATCAGCAAACCAGACAGCTGTTTTCTTTTCAGGTATCTAATAGTTATAAATGCTTTTTTTTTTTTTTTTTT
>WEKX01014285.1:0-46143 GCA_013390025.1 Pitta sordida
ATTAATGTCTGACTGGAATTTGTGGATATAATGTTCCACAGGGGACTCATAAGAACCAAAACCCGCAAATCCAGAGGCATGACTGTAATCACGGTTGGATTTTCAGCGAGTTGTGCAACTGCACGTGTGCACATAACGTCCCGTACCCTGGATTCTGCGTCCAGGAGGCACCAAAAGGCACCATGAGGTGCTACAGTGTGAGCCACGCTCCCAGGACTGCCTTCCAGACATAATCAGTGGAGGGTGCGTGGCTACAGGCAGGGGTAATTGAATATTCATGGGTTCAGTATCTTCATGGATTGCATAACTTGTGGGACCTGCCCAGACCTGTCCCCCCACAACTTCTGGGGGTGCTCTGTACCAGTGATCAAGCACTAAGAAAACAGAAGTACATGGCTGCAATTTAAAGAGAAACAGACAGCTTTCAAAACGGTACTGGTGAGAACATTTTCCATTCCCTACAGCTACAATTCATCCAAAGACAACAGAGTGATAAGAAAACTAAAGCAGCAATCTCCACCCAGGATATTGTCCTTTGAAATGACACAAAGGCTCTTTCTTAAGTGACTATACACAGTGTTTGCTTATTTGTGTATACAGTTGTATGTGATACACATACTACACTTCTGTGATGCACAGAGAAGGCATGAAGGAAAGAAAGTCCTCTGTCTCCCAAATAACTGATTTTTTTTATATTCTATTACTCTATAAACAGAGAGAATCTGGAAGCATTCAAGTAGAATGGATTCAAACCAAGCCTGCATATAACTGATCCATAATATCTTACAAAGTAAGAGCCATACAATTTAGTAACCTTTAACCTTAGGAAGGGTGAAACATTATAGAAAATATTAATAGCTAATATTAATATTTAATATTAATAGGATTTTTTAAAAATCCAAAAAAGAAAACTCATACCATGAATGTACACTTTCAAGTGATTGCAACATCCCAATTACTGGTATTTTTAACCCTGATGAATTATTCTGCTCAGCTTTTGCCAGAGGCATTGTTGTTCAAAGTAAGTTTTCAACCACAGCATTTCAAAATTGCAGAACCACCATACAGCTCTCAAGAGTGTACCTAATGTCAGTAAATGGTCTTGGGAACACATAGGAAGTAATCAGGAGGAATCAGTTTCTCCTAAAGGTGGCCTCTCTTGCCCTTAATGGAAATGGGGGAATGAACTATACACATCTGTGTATAAACGGACTTGGAGGACAAGCTACCCTTCCAGCCTCTCTGCAAATATATTCTAATACATATTCTAATTAAAAAATGTGAAATAAAAATCTAAATTTACTTTATGGATCATAACAAGAAAATTAAGATATCAAAAATAAAATTTTTATTTATACCTTCTGCACTGCTTTTTCATTGATTAGTGGTCCTTGGGTAGTTTTTGCATCAAATCCATTTCCAACATGTAGTTCTTTCTCTATAGCTTTAGCAAACTTCTCCACAAATTCGTCATGAATTCCCTTTTGCACCAGGAAACGATTTGTGCAAACACAAGTCTGAAAAGAAACATGAAAAAGCAAATGTTTATGTTGTATTTGATCTAGCCATTCCTTCTCGCCTTCATGCCACAGAATTAGGTTACTACATTGATGTCCTCTGCCTCTTCTCCTTCATCCTAAGCTGTTACCTCTCTATGCCATTTCTTTATCACCCATTTCACTCTAGAAATACGACTTCAACAGCTGTCAGTATGTGTGAAGTTGCTTACGCTGGGTAAAGGTTTNTGACTTCAACAGCTGTCAGAATGTGTGAAATATGTCACACTGCTGAAGTTGCTTACGCTGGGTAAAGGTTTTCTGAGTTCTGTGGACTTGGATATATAGATCAACCAAGGCCCAGAAGCTTCACAAAATACCTTCTAATTAGACTGTAGAATGCTAGACTGAGCAGCAGAAACTCAAGTCAGATTTGGTGGTGTGGGGTGTTTTTTCCTAACTCCTCCATCAGCTAAGATTGCTTTCTTCCTGGAATTTGTTTGTAACTTCTTTCAATGACCCATGTGTCTCTGCTACCCCTTCTACTGACTGCATCCTATTTCGATTGTTACAGCAGCAGAGGTGCCTTTTTCATTAGATCTTGTCCAATTTAGGTCCAATCCCTCAGTGGTCTTAGTCCACTTTTGTTTCCTTTCTTTCTTCCCAACATTAGTCTTATATTCCCTTTTCCTGTTATTCAAGCACAGTTTTCCCCCTGAAACAATCTCCCAGTCCAACTGAAAACTTCTCTAAAGCTGGAGTTCATCAACTTCACATGTACAGGTAATACATTCATACCTCGCTCATTCGAACCTTCTCATTCACTGCTTTGCTGATTCACAGAATATTTCTCTGTGAATATTATTTGAATATTCATGGAGTCTTCCTGTCCCTGGGCACCGCGGCCATATCACAGCCGTCGCAGTTAAAGGGAGAAAAGCTCCGATACTGATGTCCCCCACCACCACATTCATTGTGGAAAAAGCTATCCATGAGTATCTTTAACAGCCTGAAGCAGGATGGTGCCTTTCAAAGTTCTAATTCTCCAAGGAATTTAATGTTAACAAAGTGTATGACAAAATGCCTCATCACTTTTCAAGCTCCTGTGAAGGGTCCTAGTGAACGTCTTCCCTCTCAGTTACTGCCATATACGTTGTGAAAAGATAGAGCATTTTAGTGTTGCTGTTCAGACTTGCTGATAACTGGCTTGAGTGCCCACAAGTGTGAGTCCAGCATCTTTCTCTTCACAATAAAGTGTTCTATGCTTTCCTTTTACAAAAAATAGCTTGTTTACAGCTTAAATTATATGTACAACCCTTCACTTTCTAGAAATAAGGACAAAAAAGTTATTCTCACCTGCCCTGAGTTTCTGTACTTAGAAGCAAGGGCTCCTGCAACAGCACGGTCTACATTGGCGCTGTCAAACACTATAAAAGGAGCATGTCCTCCAAGCTCCATGGAAACTCGCTTCACAGTGCCAGCTGCATGTTTTAGCAATATCTGTAGGCAACAGAGGAGACATAGAAAGCTGTACTTCTACCAGATGCGAACTCTGGAATCATGGATGTACGGCAATGACAAATTAACTCTGGCAACGAAATAATCTCCATCTTCTCTATAAGGCTAGACCACCTCCTATGACAAAAACAAGGAAAAATTTCCTTCATTAATATCTTTAAAGATGAAATTCTGGCCAAGAACTATTGAAAACGATTTTCATCTACTTTAAGGCCATGTAGGCTTTAGTACCCTAATATTTTCACTTTTGTTTGCTTGTTCTATTCTTTCTCAGTAATAAAATCTTCACTACCATTGCAAAAGTTTTCTAAGATCTGACAGAATTTGGAATTAAGATTTGCCTTGATACCACACCTTTTCTTCATTCTCCATACAGCCATCTCATGGAATTCTATCATCTTCTAGCCACACTCTGCCATTTCAGTGATTTCATTAAGAGATGATGACAAGATTGCTTATTGAGTAAGGTTTATAGCAGAGATGCCAGGGCCCCACTTCCCTAATACTTTCTCTCAACTCAAGGTGCCATTCCTGATAGCACCTTTGAAACTCAATTCCAGTGTTCTTGTTAGTATGCTGTCACCTTATGATACAGAACAAATACATCTTATACAGAACTGTTCACATTATAATTTAATAAAGGGCAGTTATCAAGAAGTTGCAGGCAGGCATCCTTCTGTGAAGTACTGATACTAAAATAAACTGGCGGTATCTCAAGGAGTACAAGATTACTTGGACTATCTGTGTACAACAGCCAGGAAACAAGGCTCTGTGTAAAACACCCACTTTCCCCCACCCTTTCGAGTATAACCACAGTAACAATCTTCATGGATATTCTGTCCACTTATGTACCTTTCCTGTTGCTGTAGAGCCAGTAAAAGATATTTTGGATACCAATGGATCAGTGCACAGAACCTCCCCTACAGCTGCTGTCTGTTGTCTGGAACAAGGAACAACATTATACACTCCTGCTGGGATTTCAGCCTGGTTCGCAAGCTACAACAAAAGAAAACCAGAATTTGCATTATCAGTGCATTTTGTGTGAGGCACAGTCGCTTAATGTTTGTCCACTGTTTTGAAGAAATCAGTCTGTAAGTCGATGGAAGGCAAGAGGGCTCAGCACTAGCCATAAATACCAGTGTCAAGACAGAGGCTTGCTCTGGTGTAAGCTGTCTGTTCACAATAACCAAATGAAAGGTATAATGATGTTTTGTGTGGCTAAATGGCCTGGTCCTCTTTGAGGCTCTAGACCATATTAAAAGCAACTTCCAAAGATTCTCACTAAACCAAAAACCTTGGATCACGTCAGCCACTTAGCCCTTTCTTCAACTATGAAGGGGGCCAGAGTGACCTTTAAAGCCCATCTGACTCCCCATTTACACTTTCAGTCAACTGCTACAATAAAGCTTAGCATGAGAGCTCACCTCCCCAAGAGCTAATGCTGATAAAGGTGTGTCCTCTGCAGGTTTCACTACCACTGTACAGCCAGCTGCCAGGGCTGCACCAACCTTCCGCGTAATCATAGCGCTGGGAAAATTCCACTAGGAGGAGAGAAAAAAGTACCGTCAAAGTAGGGAAAATTCTGCCACCTCTCTTTGCAGAAATAAATGACACTTTCTGTAATTACGTGATAACCTAAACAGTTCTGCAATGACGTGCTTCGTGCTAAGTGAACATTACAGAGAAGTACTGCCAATCCAGGAAGAAGCAAATTCGAGGTAAAAATGAAAAATGTCAGGGTGTTTGCCAGGGCTGGAGGAGCCATAAGGCCACAGCTCCATGCTGTGGGCCAAGCTGAAAACCTTCGCATGATTCGAAAAAGCTCAGCTATGCTTACTGGGGTTATAATGGCTGCCACTCCTACTGGCTGCTTCAGCACCAGGATTCTTCTGTCCTTTGCAGACGCTGGAATAACATCACCATAAATCCGGCGAGCCTCCTCCGCAAACCACTCCAGAAATGAGGCAGAATACATTATTTCACCCTGGGCTTCTTTCAGAGGCTTCCCCTTTAATTAAATCAGATTGAAGATACAATGTAAGTGGCAGACTGAAGCAATAAAAACAAAGTCAAGTAATTCTGGAGCTTCTGTTCTTTTATTATCCCCTCCCTATGATGCGCACTGTGATCTTCAAGAGGGATTAAATAATTGCAGTGGCAATAGTTCTGCCCCTTCAGTACACCATCACTGACTGCACAGTCAGCACTTTGTATGGTGTGCCTAGATTCCTACCTGCCCAACACAATGAACAGGAACAGTAAATGTGTGTACTTATTTGCAAACTTTGCAATCTGCTGCTATTACCATTCTGAAGAAAGACAAATCACAGCAAAACACAAGTTCATGCCAGGGTCCTTTGCTTGGGGAGTATTACTTTGGATTATCTCCAGGTCTGATCCTGTGAACTGGATGACCATTGCAGCTGTAACTCAACAGAGGACCTGCTGAAGTATTTTCCAACAGGGTTTTATCCGAAAGGGCACCAGTTTACAAGTTCCCAGACTACTGGGTGACATAAACCAAAGCAGACTGTGAATCTCACTTGGAGACCTGCTGTAAAACCACTGCAGGTTTTTTTCCCAGTCCATGAAACTGGGAAAACACAAAAACATTTCTGCCATGAGGACCATTGTTTAGGTGGATGCATGTTTTTGCGCACCATGAAACACAAAGTGGGTCAACAAGAAACCAGTGGTCTAGCTGGGGGGTGTGGGGCTGGATGACCCTGGGCCCCTTCCGTCTCGGAGTGGCCTGCTAGACTGTGAGGCATCTAGGTTGGTGTTACGCTCTGGGATGTGCTCTCGGTCTCTGTACGGGTATTAGATGGTGAGTTGGACTAGATGATCCTTGTGGGTCCCTTCCAACTCATAATATTCCGTGATTCTGTGATTCTGTGTGTATGTCAGGGAGTGTTTGAAATCTCACCTACTGACTCAGCAGAGCAAGCCAATGCTGCCGCTAGCTCAACTTTTTCAAGTTACCAAAGTTGCTCCGGTGGCCGAGTGGCCAAATGCACACGGATTGCTTCGCTGGCAGTCAGTTTCACTTTTATTTCGCCGTTCGCATCCCCGTGTCAGGTTTCCCAGCCCGACCGCCGGCACCGCACAGTGCCCACGCCCCACTCACGTTTTCGGCCGTGACGATCCGCGCCAGCTCCTCCTTGTTCTCCACCATCAACTCGTACCACCGCCGGAGCCGGGCGCTCCTCTCCTGCGAGGGAGACACAAGGCTGCCGTGGCCTCCCCTCCGCACACGGGGACGGGGAAGCGCAACCCCGGGAGCCCCGACGGGGCCGGGGCTGCACCACCCGCCCCTCCCCGCGGCCGCTCACCTTGGCGGGCAGGCGGCCCCAGGCGGTGCCGGCTTCNCAGAGCGGCGTGTGGCGGGGGCACGGCGGCGGGAGGAGCTCGGGGTTCCTCTGGCCGGGCAGGGGGGCAGCGTGCGGGGAGCGTGTGCCTCCCAGAGCTGGGTTTCACACACAGAATCACAGAATGTTATGAGTTGGAAGGGGCCCACAAGGATCATCTAGTCCAACTCACCACCTAACACCCGTACAGAGACCGAGAGCACATCCCAGAGCGTAACACCAACCTAGATCCCTCACAGTCTAGCAGGCCACTCCGAGCCGGAAGGGGTCCAGGGTCATCCAGCCCTACACCCCCCAGCTAGACCATGTCACTGAGCTCCTCATCCAGTCTTCTCTTAAACACTTCCAGGGATGGCGACTCCACCACCTCCCTGGGCAGCCCATTCCAATATGCAATTACTCTCTCTGTGAAAAACCGCTCCATGGAGAGCCCTGCTCCGGAGGGAGAGGGAGGCTTAGAATCACAGGATCATAGAATGTCCTGAGTTGGAAAGGAGCCACAGGGATCATGGAAGTGCAACTCCTGGCTTTGCACAGGACGCCCCAAGAACCACACCATGGCCCCGAGGGTGTTGTCCAAACGCTCATTGAACTCCGTCAGGCTTAGTGCTGTGACCACTTCCTTGGGGAGCCTGTTCCCAGTGCCCGACCACCCTCTGAAGAACCTGTTCCACCTGTTGCACCCAGGGCAGTGGCCCTCGCTTCTGGCCACTGTGTCCCATGGCAGCCGCGGTCAGTCTCTGGGCAAGGGCCATGTGAAGCCCCTGCCTGGTGCCACCGTATTACTGGGGACCCGTTGTGGCTGTGCCACATGTGCCAGCCTTGCCCGCACCGTGACCCAGCTGGGTTTGCGTGGAGGGTGGCTGAGAGCCGCAACGTATCCAGCCTCTGCAGTCAGGAGTCCCCAGCTTGGCAGGAGTACGTACTCTCGTGGTTTCCCCACATGCCCATTGGGCTTTAGATACAGATCGTGAGACCCACAGTTACGTGCGTAGTGTCCTACCAGGTTACCAAAGGTTACAAATTTGTATTGCTTGCTCAGGAGCTAGAGTCTTTTCATTGGTATTGCTTTAGCAATTTCATTTTGTTTCTGTGAAGTGTGATGTAGCTGTCGTAAGGCAAGCGCACCATGAGCTGGACAAACCCTGGCAGGACGCTCTATGCCGTGCTGTTGTATGTCAACAGAAACCTCACGGATGCCGTGCAGCGATGGCAGTTACACTGCTTGTACCACAGGGGTATTAGAGAAGTCAAGAGGGGAGAACACCCATAGATTATTTTTTTAATAAATTAATTTATTTGATGTTTAAAAAAACAAAAAAAAAAATTGGTGTAAGAAAGATAGCCTTTCAAACATGGCAGTCGTTCACTTGCTGTGTCAGCAGTATGTGTGAAAGGAAAGGCATGCTCCGTAACCTGCATTTCAAAGGTCACAGTGCTCCTGCTCCAGGCTGCTCCAGCCAGCATCATGGCTGGTCTGAAGGTTTTGTCTGTTATCCTGGTTATACTGCACCATTTCTGTCAAAGATGTGTCCCATGTGGAATTTCAACGCATGTTGAAATAGGTAAGGCACGTTCAGAATGAATTTTCTTTTGTTTTGAGTTGCTTGTAGAGATAACTAAGTACAGATTCAGCTGGAAAGCAAAGGTAGGAAATATGTACACGATGTTAAAGTAGCGAGCAGCCTTTATAAATCATTAAAAAAAAAAAGTGAATAACACATGGGATAGACGAGTAGTTTGTTTTTGGAATTTGAAACTTTGCTGGTTTTGTAAGCAAACTGCTTGAATCGACGTGGGTTGCATATTTTCCTGTCTTCCAAAGCACGGGCATTATGTAACCAGAATGTTTGTGTCTGTGAGTCTTTTGCAGACAGAGTTTGGTTTTGAGAATGAAGTGGACTACTTTAGGCAATTCATGGGATTGTTGTACTGTTTAAACTAAGGAGTAACACTGGTCATTTGTGGTAGATCTCTTTTCAAATCACCGTGTATTAAAATAAAATGCATAAAATAGTAAAGTGCAGTAATGTATTTGAATCTGTGGCTAACATCATGAAAATTTTGTCTCTTTCTGACACGTTATTCTTTGTAGCCTGAACAGTCCAGATTCTGAACTCTCCAGAATGGAGGAGAGAACTAAATGAACACCAAATTAGGGAAATTTTTATGTTTTTAATTTCTGGTTTGCCTGTGCTATTTTTGCAGTCTGTTTTCTGCTGTAGTTATTGCGGGAACACACACAAGTAGTGTGAGGTTATTCTGAAACATTTACTCATAATAGTTGGCAGTTTCAATTGTTTGTTCTTCTGGTTTTGTTTCTAAATCTGTTGCTCAAACAGATGGCTAAATGTAGGATGTTACTTCTATTCAGGTGGTCTTCTCAGACTTTAAGTACTGAATACCTGCAACTTTAAACAAGGTACATGCTATTCATGGCATTCAAGACTGAGAGTGTATTCCTTTACTAAGTGTTGTACCCTTGGTCGCCATCCTAGAACCATTCGCTTTTCCTGAAGATGTGCCAAGAAACCCATAGTAATCAGTAGGAGAAGCCACACTGTGTGAGGTTAAGCAAGTGCATCCATCTCTGCCAGCTCGGGGCTCTAATTACTGAGTATGAGCTTCTGAAGACTAGAAATAACAGATGTGCCAGAACAGAGTGTATTTGCAAAAAAAAATCCACAAAGAGAACCAAGCTTAAAGTCCCAAAGCAGTCATTTTTCTTCTAGTCAAGGGAGCATATAGCAGAAAACCTGTATTTATATGATTTAAAGATCTTGGTTGTCTGAGGAGTATTATGCACACTGAACTATTAAATCATTGTTTACAAGAAATTTTGTCTATTTGCCTGAAAATTACATGCAACTGCTGTCACAGAATCACAGAATCAGTCAGGTTGGAAAAGACCATAGAGATCATCAAGTCCAACCTATCACCTATTACCTAATCTAATCTAGTCAAACCTGTTACCTAACCTGCTCTGGTGCTGCTGAAATGAGTGCTTTTATTAAAGTCTATGATGCTAAGATTTCCAAAATTCAAACACTGAGTGTTCCAGGAAAAAACAAAACTTAACAAAAACAAACATATGAAAACCCCCAAACAACAAACTGTAGAAAGGAACTCCTCTGACTCAAAATTAGCACCGAGGTCTATCCTGGACAGATTTCTGAAAGTAGTACTTTTAAAATGGTGAAAAGCTCCGCCTGTTCAGAATGTTGGTTGTGTTCGGTGTGCTCAGCAGAGTTGTGCTGCCGCCCTACTTGCCATAACCTTATTGCTGGAGGCAGATCTGAGCGCTGGAGGCTCGTCACCCGAGGGGCTCCAGTCAAACTTGCAGGGCTCTGTGGAACTGTGAGGATCCGTCACGAAATTCCTTGTAAAGATGAAGCTGGTAGGACTTGAGTAATGAGAGAAGTGATGCAGGGAGAGATGGGAGGCAGAAAAAGCAAACTGCCAAACTGAGACTCTCCCACACTGGGAGCACAGATACGTGTTGAAATGTCTGAGCCTTGGAATTATACATGGTTTATTATTATGTTGTTGTTCTTGTTTTGGTGCAAGACTGGTCTTTAAGGTATTTAAACACGTTTGTATGAGGATGGTTTAGATAAGTGGGTAAAATTCAAAGTGAACAGTCATTCAAACCCACACAGTTTTGTCTAGATCTTATTCCAGAATGAGAGTGGGTTGTTTGGGGTCTGATTTGCGTTGGGTTGTTTTGCAATGTGATTTATTTGGTAAGGGAAATAAGTAAATTCAAAGTAAATACCTTGAGACATAATGTTGGACATTTTTAGAATAGTGTTGATAGATTATCCCTGAGATCTAGCATTAATAAAGAGGAGACTTAATTAAAGAAAAGTGATGTCAATTTGCTTTATTATTTTGTTATGCTTGCTTAATAAAGATTTTGGCAGTGAGAATCTCTGCCTATTCAGTGAATAAATAGTGTTATTTACCTCGTTGACAAGATTTTTTGGGGGTTTCATACATGTTAAAAATTAATCAAACTGTTAAACATTCACATTGATTCCCAAGGTACCTTTTTCAATGTTAAGGGCAACAGTGAAACTGAAATACACCAGTACAGATAGAACTTTATGCTGCTGGGTGTGATCCTGTCAGTTCACTGCTGCAGCTCTCAGTTCTGGACATGAGGAGTTCATTTCCCTGCAATTTCAGCTTGGAAGCTGGGGATGAGAGAGTGACTCATGAGACCTCAGTGTCCAGACGTGTCACAGAAACAGCACCTCCTTCTTAGCACCCTCTCGCAGGTACATAAATCTGTGAGAAATCATGTTTCACGCGTGTGCTGCTTGGCTTAGGTATGACAGTGTGGTGTTTTCTGGGTTTGGTAATGCTTTTAACAAAACTCGGGCCTGGCCACAATACCTATAAATCAATACTTCAATATGTTGTTTTACAGCACATAGAGCTCTGGAATTTTTCATTAAGCATGAAGGGAGTGTTAATTATAGACAGGTAGGAAGCACATTATTACTTAACTGTGTACACCTTTCTTCTGAATGTTTTTCTGTCTGTCTTCTTGCCTTTCTTTATTATTCTCGGTAATATATGTGTCAATATTGTGCCAAGACTGTAGTTTTACCTTTTTTTGTTGAAAATACAAATAACAATTATACTCATGTATATATATATATATATATACTTTGTGTAGTTTCTCACGTGTTTTCCCACTTTCTTTAGTCATATTCTACATGAGTAGTTGTATTAGAAGAATTAGTAGAGGACTTTTGGAGAGGAGATTTAATAAGCATAAGGATGGAAAATGACAGGATTTTTGCACCACATGGTGTGTTTTACCAAGATAACAGTTGTAGCTTGCTGGATATTAAAATTGTGTGTTTGATATAGGCAGTAAAATGGAGTT
Source organism: Pitta sordida (assembly GCA_013390025.1). NCBI lineage: Eukaryota > Metazoa > Chordata > Aves > Passeriformes > Pittidae > Pitta > Pitta sordida. Next base: position 11,280 of record WEKX01014285.1, read on the forward strand.
TTGTCCTGCGTAATATTATTCTGATTGCTTTTCCCCCCCAACCTTTCCCCAGTTATTACTAAACCACCAAGATGCATTTCAAGCTGGGAGCATTTATCCTGATGCCTTTTATTCTCCAATCTGCAAAGGAGGTAAGAAAAGCTTTATGAGTCTAATGTATTAACAACCGTATTTTTATGTGGAAATCACAGAGAGTGTACTAGGGTTGAAAATTGTAAGAAATAAGGTATGGCCAAAAATGCCTTCTTGCAAAAAATATCTCTCCTTTTGTTAGTACGTATTTTGAGCCTTTTTGTAGAACTTAGTAAGAAAATAATGCATTTGAAAACATTTTTAAAAGGTAACATTGTAGTAAATTTAACTATTTAATGGGTCGGGCAATTTGATAGAAGGGTGCTATTAGACTAAATGAAGTCAGATTACTGAGTACTGTCTTGGGAGGAAACTGAGAGGACAAAATGATCTTTTTTTTCTAAGTCTTAGGGAAAACCTAGAGCTAATTTCTATATAAATAAGTATTAGTTTCTATCAGATCAGTCACAAAGTATGGGAAGTAACTTATTTTAGAGGGCCATGCAGATTCAGATTCATTAAATTCAAAGTATTCTTAGAATCTTTGTTTGGTTTCCCTCATCTTTTACATGTCTTTCAGCTGAATGTCATTGTCTCCACTTATTTCAGTATTTGTTTTTCCTGCCTCAGACTGTAAAATACTCATTTGTCTCTTGAAGAACACTTCATCTTTTCTCATTGCCTGCTCTGCTTAGAGTCAAATCACACAGTTGCAGACGGACTTCTCCTGGTTTCTCAGACAGGTTGTTGATGCTGACTGTTGGTTACGCCAACAACAGGGTGCTTTGTGTGCCATATCCTGATAGACACGTGCTCAGTTCACACTCAGATTGCCCTTTGAGCACTGGCATTTATTGCTGGTTTTGTCTCCTGTCACTCACCAGGTTACTGTTCTTGGTTTTGTGCCTGGCTCTGACAACATCTTCTCCCAGACTTCAGTCTCATTTGCCTTATTTTCATGACTGATGTTCTTCTGGGATTTCTTCAATTCCTACCTCAATTTGTTACCATCTACCTTGTCTTTCCCTTCTAACAGTTTTGAATTCTGCCTTATACTACACCACCAGTCAGAGCCTCTCTGTCTGCAGCATCCAGCCCACATTCCTTCACTGAAGTTGGAGTCCATCTTGCCTTTTTTCTATAGCTTGACCACTTGTCAACAGTCTTCTTAGTCAATGTGGAAGAAGAAGGTACCTCTGCAGTCTGAGCTGTTATATCTGAGTATCACTAGATCTAGAACAAAGCCATCCAGACTGCCTTTCTATGCAGGAGACAGAAGTAGAAGGCTACTCTGATTTTGGCCTAGCCAACCGCATCCTTATGTTATCTAGCTTAGCTGCACTATACAATGTCAAGAGGCCAGAATGTAACTGAGTTACCCACAAAGTCTGCTCTCTCAGCATTTAATTAATCCTCTGCATGAACAAACATGTACTCTTCCTCTGAGCGTACTGGTGGTCCAAACAATCTCTCTTCTGCCTATCTTCTTCCCTTTCAGAGAACTGAGCATTATGCTGCTTGGCCTCATCATGTCAGCATCACTTTGCCTTTAGATTCATGTAGGTACACAGAAATTTTTAGGCTGGACCCTACGTAATCTTTCCTGCCTAAATCCAAGTGTGAGTATTAATTGATTCTTAAAATTAAACCTGATTTTTCCTACTTTTCTCTGCCTTTTTTCTACTCCTACACTGACTGGAGCTTGGCAAGTTTGCCTTTCTCTTGAAAATGACGGTGAAGATGATGACGTAGCTGTGGAAAACAATGTGGAAACCAATTCCCCTGTAGAAACCTGTTGTAAAAGCTGATATTTTGAGTTGGCTACCATGCCCATCAGCTTTTCTGCCATGCAAGTGGATGTATGAATTTAGTAAGCGACTTCTCCGAGAGTTGTCTTTATCTTCTCCACTTGGGAGGCAGCTTTTCATTGTACTGTGCCTACCCACCACCCAGAGGCACAGAGAAAGGGAGCAGTTACAGAATTTTCAGATGCTGCAAACCCAAATCATGAAAGGTAAGTCTAGTATCTGTTTTGATAGTATAAATCATATAGAAATGAGTCTCATTTGGATCTTCTCATTAAATGGATTGAAAAATGTATCATCTGTGTGATATGAAATCGAACAAAATCCTAGGGATTTCTTCCATATTTCCCAAAAGAATAAATCAAATACTGATAAAGTTTTACTGCAATAGGAATATTCCATGATGTATCTGAAGACACTCACTGGTCACCATTTCTCAAAGCAAGTATTGACTATATCAGAAGGAATTATCCTCAGCCTTGGGAAGAGGTAAGAAAATGCCATTAACTTTTGACTTTACTTTCAACTGTTTTCTTCACCTTCACTTGCTGCAATTTCATCCTTGTCCTGGGTCAATTAAGATGAAGCATGAATTAAATTTAGGAATACCTGAATTATATATATATAGAGAGAAATAAGAACTTTACTGGGAGAAAGGGAAAAAATTAATATAACAAATACATATATATATATATATTTGAACAATAACAATATATTAAAAGAAAAAACAAACCCACACTAGAACAATGACAACTGTAAACAAGTGGGAAAAATAAACAAGCACAAGGGGGTGCCTAGTTCAAGGGAAAACCAGGGCACCTCCAGGGACAGGGGAGTAGGGTTCAGGGTAGGCAAACCAGTGGAGTAACAGCCAGTGGTCCTTTCCTGAAATGTCCGAGGGACTGCAGGGAGATCCAATGGCCAGCAGGGGAGAAGCTGCGCTGAGATGAGAAGTCAAAGGTCCACGTGGTCCTGGGCAAAATGGCAGAGGTGAAAAACAAGGCGTTGTCAGTTCCAATGATCCATGAACCTCCCTCCTGTGAGCCCAGCAGCTGTAGTTATAGGTGCTCGGGCCCCTCCCACATCACATGCCTTGTGGGCATGTCTTCACATGCCATTGGCAGTCACTCAGCCTGCCCTGGCCCTCAGGCCCTTCCCCTAGTCACATGCCTTGCCAGGAAGGGGAGATAAGATACAAGATCCTCCATTGTTTGTCAAGTGAAAAGGAGAAAGCCTCTCCTGTGGCCACATTCCTTTCAGGGGAGGGAAAAGGAGATGAGAAACCTATTGTCTGTTCCAGTAAAAAAGGAGAAAAGTTTTACAATGGAACAAAAAAGACCTTTCCCCATGACAATCCTTTATGAAATGTAGGAGAATTCCACATTTGTACATCAAAGTCTCTGCTGTTATAGGAACATTTGAGATCCTGTCTTCATCTTTACCAGACAAAAAAGTCAGTTATCTCCACTGTAGTCTGGTGCTTATGATATATTTCATAGGTCCAAACTTTCAAATGTGATAGGTGGTCTTGCGTTCCTTTCAGATCTGAATTAGGTTTTGCAACGTGAAAATAAGACATCTTTTAGAAATCTCACTTGTGAAATCTTGAACTTAGTCCTGATTTGCTCTTGTTTATGGTCCAAGAGCTACATAGGAGGAGAGAAAAAACAATTTGTCAAAAGTGAGAGTGTACAGAAATGTCTTTCTCTCCTCTGTGTACCTGCGCAACATCCAGGGTGGCAGAAGGGGTTCACTCCTTGGAGTTGGAAGTGTTTATCCAGAGAAACACTTTAGTACACATTTGACTTGAAGTACATGATTCCGTAGCNCTTCTATTGGAATAACTAATCCTCTTCAAAATCACAGTTGGTGATTTTGGCTCTTAGCCTGTGCAATGTGGCAACCAAGAATGGGTCATGTGGACATTGTATTCTTGCCCTTCCCCATAGCTTGCAAAGTCCTGCTATACCTGTCCTCATGCTCCATGTTTTAGGAATTATGATAGGACATATAGACAGTTGTATTAAAGCCAAAATGCGGATGAAAGGATGCTGAGGTTTAAATGGAGTCACTACTGTGGTTTTAAATTGCGCATGACATGGTCTAGCTGGGGGGTGTAGGGCTGGATGACCCTGGGCCCCTTCCAGCTCGGAGTGGCCTGCTAGACTGTGAGGGATCTAGGTTGGTGTTACGCTCTGGGATGTGCTCTCGGTCTCTGTACGGGTGTTAGGTGGTGAGTTGGACTAGATGATCCTTGTGGGTCCCTTCCAACTCATTAAAAAAAAAAAATAAAATTATTCTTATTCTCTGGAGGTATAAAATGTGCAGCACACTTTCAGGCGAACCATTTATATTCTAAATATATAGCTGGAAAATGTGCCATGTAAGTACAGATAGCATAGCCATACATGGCTTCATCAATGATGTTATCCATGACAGATACTTAAAGGGTTTTATTTGTTGGGCTATGTTCTTCCATACTCAGGAGGTGATGTAGTGAGTCAGTTTGAGCTGGACTTCAGTTATCTGGCATCGAATTGGTAAGAGAATGAGGTTGTCTTTTTTAATGTTTATTTCTGCTTATTCTGTATAATTACTGTGTTTTAACAAAATGCTGTCCTTATTTTTTTCTTTCAGAAGTCACTCTCGCAGCTATTTAATGTTTTTTTTTTGAGTTTGGTATTCCTTACATGCATATTTACTGTTCCCGGACATGAAAATCTGCAGGGGAGTTTTGTGTAGAGGAACAAAGCAAGAAAGATTAAATTATTTATATCTGAAGGGAAATATAAGTTGTTATGTATAAAATAACAAGTAAAAAATTTTGCCGGAATGTGTTATAAGTGAGTTAAATAACACAGTTAAATGGAAATCTAAGTGAGATTTATTTAAGGTTTTTGAAGTTGAGGATGTTGAATTTAGACTGGGTTTAGAAGCACAAAAAATAGCAGAAGATTTAGATATACATATGTTTTTTCTCACATTTTTTAATTGAAATAAAAACTTTATATGGCTTCTTGTTTTTAGGTATGTACCTGTCAAAGACCTAGCAGCTATCTATAAGGAATTTTATGAAAAAGAAATTATAACGGAAAGCACAATTACTGACTGTACTTTCCTGCTCTTTCTTGAACTGTAAGTTGGATAGCTTTGTCTGGGTTTTTGTAAGTGAAACATATGTAGGAAAATTCTGGTAGCTGTATTTGAAATATCATATACATTGAAGTCAGCAATATAGACTCGCTCCTAGACCCCAAAATCATAAAACATCTGAATTTTTTTAATGACTAGAATCCAAATTTTGACTGCTTAATGACTGTTAAAATAATTGTTACATCTCAGATGCTGAATCTTGGTGATTTAATGTATTTATGTATATTTATTTGAGGACAACTGTGTGTTCAAGTAGTATTGTATTGTGGCATGTTAGCAATATAATTTTCAGGTACTGAAGGAGGAATGCACATATCTAAATAGACAGCTTAGCTACATTTTGTGTAGATCCTTTCAAGTCCAAGAATAAGTCAAAACAGATTTTGGATCTCTGACACTGTTTGCTTTTGAATACCCTGAGCAGTCTAGCTGCATCATTTATTTCAGTTAATTACTGGTAGTCACATTGCATGAAGAAAACTGTGAATCCCTCCAAATTAAAGGCAACAATAAAGTTGATATCATTACTTTTTACAACAACTTTAAGAAATATATTAACAACCAACAAGGAAGCCTTGAAAAGAACTGTTCAAGTAATTATATATTAAGTGAAGCAAGTTTTATTCCTGAGGATTTTTTTGTTGTTGTTTTAGGCATGGAGAAAGGCTTGCTGTTGCCCAGGTTAGTCTTCTGTTTCCTTTATAAAAAAGAACATATACCATGGAGACAATGTGATGCATTTTATTAATTATGTGGCCTATCTCTCAGCTTTTTCCAAGATATGCTGGTAAATCTCCATTTCTGGTGGAGAAGTTCCATGAATATTTCCTTGGAGGAGTGGATGACATGGCGTACTGGACAAACAATATTTTTGAGCTGACGAGCCATATGCTAGAGAATGGAACCAGGTATAGTGTGTGTCCTGCGATATGAAATGCAGTAGGCAAATTCTGACACTCATTTAATTGTTATTCTGAAGGCAGGTTCTTCCCTGGATAAAGGGATTTCCCTGTCTGTCTTTTATGTGGGTGCACAGGATGACAGAAACCTTGAGTTCCAATTTGTTGCTTGTTCACGCTCCTTTGCCCAGACAAGCCTCTGGCATGCCCAGCTGATACTCAGATGGTAAAACTTGGGGCATTCTTTCAGACTACTCAAGGGCCTACTCATAGCCATGCCCAAAGGTTCTGCCTGGCCTGGAAATATGAGATTGCACATTCTGGCTGCTGTTATTAGACAGCAAAGATGTCCCTTCCTAAGGCAGGTCACATATTGCCTTCACACACTGAAGGAAAATAAAATTAGAAAAAGGATTATATATTCTAGTGTTGAAGCTCAGGCTTCTACAGACAATTTCATATTTTTATAGAAGTTCTAGTGTTCTAGAACTAGTTATAGTGTAGTTCTAGTGTTTTATAGAAGTTTTAGTCTAGTTTTATAGAAGTTCTAGTATAGAAGCTCTGTTACAAATATAGCCTTTCTGTAAAAGACTTTATAAGACCAACAGTGGTAATTAATCCATTAATTTATATGGAAAATATCACTGGGACTATTTTGGAAAATATGTTTGAAATACATGTTAGACTGTTCTTTGTTCTTTGTTCCAGAATACCACTTTCATTAAAAGTGAAAATTATTAGAAATAGCAGGGCATATTACAATAAGTTTCCTTCAAGGGTTATAGAAAGACGTGATATTCATATGGAACCCAATCAAGGTCATTAAAGTAGGTATCAGATGGGTTTCTGAGGATTATGATGATGCTCTGACTTTGAGTTTCTTGAGAAAACTGGTGACTTCTAACAGAGGAATCAGTAAGGATAAAAGTTTTAGTTTCGTTTCCATTGTGGGAAAACCTTTAAAGTGCATTCTGCATATTTTCTTTAGTGACTGCTACCTGCCTGAGAACCCTCTGTTTATAAATTGCACAAAGGAGCACACGGACAACCACATGTAAGTACAGCTCTGAAGGTTCCAAGGTTTAGTGATGAAAGGAGAGTCTTCTGCTAATGTGGACAGTGAGTTATTGAAAATTAGAAATATTTTAGTTTATCTTTTTGTGTGTGAATTGAGATTCTCATAGCATGAATAAGTAAGGTTTGTATAGGGGAACTGTGCAGACCATGAGAGAGATTTTTTTTTCCTTAAGTCATTAATACAGTTATATTAATTCTTATTACTGCTCTTTTTATTTCAGCAGAAATAAACAATCGAAGCATGAACATCACAAGAATACAACTTCTTTGCTTACAGAAACACTTGAGAAGAATATAAACTACACAGAGAGAGGAGTTCACTTCGACATACAGTCTTGGGCAACAGTAAGTGAGAAGTGACAGATGTGTCAGGTAAAATTCAGCTCTGTATAAAATTGTTTTCATTTCTGTCTGAAATGCTGCCTGATGGAGCAGGGTCTCTGGAGGTTAACAATAGCCTTTGACTTCACTGCAAAGAGATTCCAATACCATTGTTAATCTACATATGTGCATCGTAAATACTCAATTTTTATGGGGTTTTTTTCATTGTATGGTAGTTAGAATGCATCTTGCAATGCCAAAAAGAACAAAATATATCCTTAATATTTACATTTTACAGAACCAATTGATCTGGGGTTTTTTAGGCTAAGAACCAATAAAGGATAGCGGTGAGCAATTAGCAGTGCTCCCTTTAGGGTGTACAGATCTTTGTCTGTTTCTAAAATGGTGCTTATGACCTGAGACAGAGTCAGTCCTCTGAGATCCATGTGGTCATTCCCACTGTCCATGACTTGGTTTTTTAAGGTGCCCCAAAATGATCCAGAGTTTCAGCCTTGTGTTTTAGCCATTCTTATGTCTCTTTGTTATTTTTCTTTCAGAATTCCCTCCGCTTAATAAACCGTGCTTTTACAACCAGTATCTGGAGAGCATTAGCCGCTACACATCAGAAATCTTCTAAGCACATCTCCAAGCCAACAGCTTCGTATTTTCTGACTTCACCCTATGCTAGACTTGGATGGTTGGTAATTTTTTTTCCTCCCACCTCTCTCTTAATTTCTGAAAATTTTGAGTACGCAACAAAATATTACTGTTTATTCTTTGGATACTGTTTGAATATGAAAGTCCAAAACAATCAGTAGTACAAATCTGCCAGAATGGTTTATATTGTCTGCCCAGAGCAGCAAGTTAGCCCAAAAGATTTATCAAGGGTAGAATGGAAGGAACCAAAATTAGAACCAACATCAGCTCTAGTTATGAACAGTATATGAATGTTGTTATCCTTTTTGGCTGTTCATTGATGTTTGTGCAAAATGAATTGTCTGTCATGAGTGCATTACTGATGACGGCTAGTGAGCACTATAGGAAATACTCAAGACTAACAGTGAATTCAAAGATAGATTCAGGACAGAGAGAGGCATATTCTCTCTTTTTGGAAGAGAGGCTCTAGCTTGATCTGTGACAGGGAAGAGTAATAAAATAAATTTGCATTGCTGGTCATTTTACTTCACTTATTTTGACTCAACATTTGGATTTAATTCTTCAGTTTACTTTACACAATCTTAGCTCTTTTTCTCCACATTCCCTGTCTAAACTGCAACATATTACTGAAACCTGTAATCCCTTTGTTTATTTCCTGTTAAGTCCATCAATTAAATAAGAAGTTCAGTTTTAAAAGATATTGTATTTCATTTTTTGTATTCTGTATCATATGCAAGCAGCCCTTTTTCATTCCTCTTACTCTGATTGCTGTCAGGTGCCTTGTGTCAGTAAAAAGTAGTTCCTACAGAACTCAGATGCATTAATGAGAGATGACTCTTAAAGGCTCTGATTTCATTTAATTCAAGAAAACACAAATCAAATATATAGTAATATGAAAAATACTTTGCAGATTTTTACAAAACTGTAAGAGAAAAGATAGGTCTTGGTCTACCTGAATTAAAATTATTTATTTTCCACTAATGTGGTAATCTGGATGATTAGCACATCATCTGATTTTGTTGACTCCTTTGCTTTATAGGGCAATGATCTCTGCTGATCTAAACCGGGATGGATATGAGGATCTGGTGGTTGGAGCACCAGGATACAGCACCATGGGTCACGTTCAGATAGGACGGGTGTATGTGGTCTATGGTAACCAGTCAGGTTTGCCACCAGAGGACATGGATCTGGATGGAAAAGCTGACCAAGTGTTACAGGGTCATCAGGTGAGGTGTCAAGTCAGATATTTTTCACTTAAATTTTTTGGCCTGAAATTGTGGTAAATTTTGACTGGGAAATTACATGATTAATGTGTAGGAGTATTATTCCTGAAATTCTCTTCCTTGTTAAAAGATGTCGTATGCTTTTCAAGAAAAATAACCCTTACTAAAGTCACAAGAACAGTTGAAGCAATACCAATTTGTAGGTACACATTCATTACTGTGCCAGATAAGTGGTTATTGAAACATAATCTGCCCTTGAATAAAACTGAGGTAATATCTCTGTAGTTCACAATGCATACATCTCGTTCTGGTCCCTACATTTAAGAAAATATTGTAATTTTCCCTTTTTAATATAAAAATATAAATTCAATATGTTTCAATTCCTATGAAACGACATTTTTTTCATTAATTAATAACTTCTGACAGTTTTTTTCTGTAGTAAGAATACACTGTATTTTAAAAAAAAAAGAGAAAATTGAGATTTGACATGATGTCGTTGGCTTGTAACTAAGCAGGATCAAATGACCCTTTTTGAGTAATAAATGTCCTCTGTAGAAAATACCTATTCACAAAGAAGAGAATAGAGGAAAATGGGATATGCTTCACTTTCATCTGTTACTATGGTTATAAACTGTGTAGTAGCAGCTGCTGTCTTCTTACATAACGTTTTAGTGGTTCACAGCTATAATGTCATCAACAGGAAAGATCATAAGCTTAATATCCATGGTGCACTGGGCTCAGAAGAGGAAATAGCAGAACAGCACAATAATGTGTTCAGTTATCTTATAGATATTTTAACACCTCCACATCCTCAAATAGAACAGTTGACTCTGAGTATGCTGGTTATTTCTTGGGAGAACAAAAATTGTTTGGAGAGATTTTTGTCATCTGTTTCTAGTTCTTCCCTGTGCAAACGTGCATTAATTTTTTATGGTTTTCTCTTGAAAATGGTTGTTATTTTCATGAGAGCAATCCTTTTTCCTTTAGCTTTCAGGACGATTTGGTTCTTCCTTGGCAGTCCTGGACTTCAATGACGATGGAGTGCCAGATCTGGCAGTTGGAGCACCTTCTGTGGGATCCCAGTTTCTGACTTACAAAGTAAGCAACACACACGCGGGCTTGTTTTGTGTTTTCTCTCCAAACAGTATGTTTTTATTAATACGTATTTTATTGAATAGTGAAATAAGAGAGAATTTCTGTCGTTGCTCAAGGCGACATTGTAATTTAAACACAAAAGTTTATAACCTTTGTGGGTACTTTGACTAGAGCAATGACAGCTCTCTGTATTTCTCTTTCAGTGGTCTTTTTTGTACATTAAAAATCCAAATCAGATTGTGACTTTGCAGCACTCATGTGCTGGAAATGCAAGGGACCATTCATCTAATGCAAGTGTACCCTCTTTGATTAGGAACAGAGAGTCTGGAATGGACCTCATGGGTCAGTGAGCTTTGTCATGTGCTGTCCCAGGCCAACAGATGATACATAAAATGTGATCTGAACACAGACACACTTGCTAAAATAATCAAGTTACAGAGGCTTAATGACTTGCAGTTTATCAGATAAGCTCATAAGTACTTTCAGCCCAAGCAAACTGAGAGGTAAAATGTTTTGATTTAAATCACATCCAGTAAGCTTAAAACTCTTCAGAATTTCTGATACTAATTTAGCTGCCTAAGTAAGAATTTAAATATGTAATTTAAATTTTGTGTGGACTCACTACCTTAGAACATTGTGTGCATGTGGTGTGCACTGTTGTACATTGTGTGCAGTGTGTGGTCGGTTAAAATGGTAATTAAAATTTTAGATACCTGGATGGACATACGTTATTATGAATACAAATACACAGTGTACTGTCCTTGCTCCTTACCCACAGTATGATGAAAATGAACTTCTCTAGTTTGTTGCTTGGTTACAGCAGTAGCCATTACAACATGGGTATTCCTGGGTTCTTTATGAGAAGGCTCTGACAAGAAAAATGCAGTTGTATTCATAACCCTTGCAGAACTGTTCCACTCCTTGCCGTTTGCCTTGGATTTCACACTTAGTACTGACGTGCAGATGCTCTCATGCTGTATTTGCTTTTCCTGCTGTTCAGGGTGCTGTGTATGTTTACTTCGGCACTGAGGGAAGAGTCCTGGCATCTCAACCAAACGTTACCATAACTTGTCAGGTATATTGATAACATACAACATCCTGTATATATTATCCTGTTAGCCAGGCTAGCACAGGGCTGCACAAGCAGGAGGTGAGATAAAGGGGAAAGGGGCTAATGGGCTTAAACAAGAATGGGAAAATCACATTTATAATTACAAGGGAATTTAGACTGATGGGGATGGGTGCAAGCGGGTGTTTGCCTAGGTTGGTTGTATGTGGGAAAGACATTCGTACCTCAGTGCAAGGGAGGCAGCAATGTGAGCAGAAAGATGCATAGCTCTCAAAAAAACCCAAACCAAAAAATAACCCCCCCAAACGCAATAACAATGCCAACAAAACACCCAGTAAAAAAACCAAACACCAAAAATGAAAAATCCTCCACAAAGAAACCAAAATTCAAGACAGGGAATGGGAGGATAACTTGTTCAGAAGCAATGTGAGCTCTCTAGAAATATGTTGCTCTATTTTTTGTTACAGAATTAGTGGTTTCAGTTCTATTTCAGGCTTAAACTAACTGTTTATTGCAGTATTCCTACTGTAATCTTGGTTGGTCCCTCCTGGCAGCTGATGTTGATGGGGATGGAAATGCTGATCTGGTTGTGGGCTCTCCATATGCACCTGGTGGCGGGCAGCAGAGAGGATTTGTGGTTGCCTTTTATTCTTATTTCAACAGGAGTCACCAAGGTAATATTTATTAAGTTAATTAACCCTCCTATATTTTATGTGACTGTTCATTTGCTCCTAATTAATCATGGGGTAATTCAGGCTCGAAGGGATCTTGGGGGGTGTCTAGTCCAGTGTCCTACTCAATAAGGGATAGCTGTGAAGCCAGACCAAATTGGTCAGGGTTTTGTCCAGTTGAGTCTTAAAAGTCTCCAATGACAGGGATTGCACAGCCACTTTGGGCAGATGTTCCACTTCTTGGAAGTCCTCACAGGGAAAAAATTGCTTTTTACAGACAGTATGAACGGGGTTTTTTTCAGTCTATGTTCGTTGTCTATTGTCTTCCCACCATACATATGAACTCACAGGCAGAGAAGGCACTAAATTTGCACCAGTTTATCAACATCTTTCCTGCTACTGGACAATGTATTATAGGTGAGATCTAGGGAGGAATAAATTGGGAACAATCACTTCTCTCAATCTCTTGTCATGCTTCTGCTTATAGCCCAGGGACCTGTCGGCTGTTTGCTGTCAGAGCCGCACACGCCCACCACAATCTCCAGGGCCTTTTCCACATGGCTCCTCCCCAGGCTATATTGCTGCAAGGACATCTCCTTTACCAGAGTCAGGCTTTGCATTCATCTTTGCTGAATTTTGTGAGGTTCTTGTCAGTCTGTTTCTCCAGCATGCCTGGGTCCCTCTGAATGGTGGCTCCCCCACAATCTCCTTTCGTCTGACAACTGCACGAAGGGGCATGTTCTTGCCTTTTCCAAATTGATTATTATAAAGTGTTTAAAAGGATGAGTCTAAAGATAGATCCCTGAAGGCACTTCACTTGTTGCAGGCGTTCAGGGTACAACCCACCATCCACTGCGTTCTGAGGGTGATCACCTCGGTCAGGTTTTTCCTGTCTGGTTCTCCACCCATCCAAATGCAATGTCCCAGCGTGGATACGGGAACATTGTTGAAACTAGGTTGAAAGCCTTGCTAAAACAACGTGTTCAACTAGATATTGTGAGTCCAGGGTAGGCGTATTGCTTTTCCTTGGAAAATTGCAAATGTACTTTAAAAGATAAATATGTACAATTCTGGATACTCCTTCATGTGGCTAAAGAGGAACACTACAAGTGAATACAGTTAATGAGTATAGGTGATGAGGATTGTTGTGAATGAGGAAGAAAATGGCATATACAGAGCTAAACAAAGGTTAGGTAGCTTTGTCAGAATCATGTAATTGAGACTTCCAATGATGCTTAATTTTTGTATCCTATTCTTCTTCATGTAAAATTAGAAATCACAAGGAAAATGAGTTTCAAAATGCTGCTGAATGACGTTTTTGCAAAAGAGAAGCACAGGATGAGTTATTTAAATTAGAGCCAGAATTATTTGAAATTCCCTCACTCACCACCCTTGAAGAATTACAAGTTCTGACAAATGGCAGCTAGTTTAGGGCAGGCTTGACTGGTAGCTTTCGTGTACTTTGTGTAGGCTACCGGAAGGATTGAGAAACAGGTCATGTCAGCTAAAGATTTTCACCAGCCAGTACAGCTGGAGACTGAGCAAGTGAAGTCAGGAATTACTCCTGCCATCTCATGGACAGTGTAACTTTGCTTATTCTCGTAGGATGAATTAGTGGAGGATTGCTAACAGATTTATCTATGCCAGGGGGCACCAAGACTTAATTAATATTTTTCTGGTCTTTTAGGATTTCTATCAGTACAGGATGCCAACTGGATGGTAGAAGGAGAAGAAAATTATGCTTGGTTTGGATTTTCACTTGACAGCTGCCAACTAGAGAACATAACATTACTGCTTATTGGTAGCCCTACATGGAAGAATTGTACTAGGTGTGTTGTATGTGACAGCTTGCTCTCTCCTCCATTCTGCTCTCCTTCTACGGGGTTTAAGATTTGTAATAGATTAGACTTCCATCTTTTCTGGAAGTTTCCTCTTTATCCTGCATAGAATATTTTTATTAAATTCATATTTTTCTGCCTTTGCTTTTCTTTATGAAGACAGGGGTCTTTAGACCCTCTGTAGAACAGGTCTTTGCTATATAGAGACACTGAAGAATTTCTTGAGTTTTCTTGGGGCGAGGGCCCACAAAAATTCTGACAGATAATCATGCCTTAAATAATCGTATAGATAGCTCTTACTTTGAGATAACATTTTTAAAAACAAACCAAACACAAGAATGTATTGCATGGTCAAGAAGTGAGTAGACAGACCAAGTCTACACTTCCAATATTGTGTAACTAGTTAGTACAGGTATGGGAATTACTAAAATAGATTTCTAGACTTTGGCTGGCACTATTATTCCAAAGCAAAAGGGGAAAATATTTTAAGGATAGCATTCCTAGCTGAATGTCCAAAAAAATGTTGTTACATGCAACTGCATTTTGCATTGTAATTCAAGCTGCAATCCCTTCTCATCGGATGTCAGACAGAGCGTTGGGAAGGTGTATGGATACAACCCACCAAGCACGGAGCACTGGTTTGCAGTAACTGGAGACAAGGTAGGGCTCCTTCTTTAGTGTTGGACCTTATGAATAATTTGAAGTGAAATTCTGTAGAAATTACACAGGTGTTTTTAAAATCTAACAGGAGATGGGCAGAATGGGTTTGTCTCTGGCCAGCGGTGTGATGTCTGTGGCTGGGAACACAAGGAGAGTTTTGGTGGTGGGTGCACCTACTGTAGGTATGTCCTAAAAACTGGAAGCCATTTCTGCTTTAGGATGTTTGTTTCTGTATGACCAGAGGACAGATACAACTTTTAAGTTAGAAAAAGGACTTTTAAATTGCCACTTAATTTAAAAAAAAAATAAAATTAGAAAAAAATCCCTGTAATCACCTCTAAATGCCTTAAATGTAGAGTCTTCTCTATGATGTAGAGTCCATACTCTATGAGTATGCCTCAGCTTCAGTGGTTGGGGTTTTTTTCATTCCTTGAAATGGCTTAACCGCATTACTACCCTGCATTATTTATGTAGAAGTGATTCGCTAGTAGACTGCATATTTCTTGGAATTAAAACAAGGTGGTATTCTGTACTCATTCTAGCAGTAGACAGTAAGGAATTTGGAAAGTGAAAATGTAGAAGTCTTGTCTTTTACTTGAATACATTTCCCCCCTGGTCCTATGGCTAAGAAATTTTTTTATATGCTAGCTAGTGTTAATCCAATTTGATGTTATTTGATAAATTAGTATATTAATTTTGTCCATTTTATGTCGTGTTAGTATTACCTGCTATTAATGTATTGTAAGTATTAAACCGGAGTTTCTATGTCTGATGCTCAGCTTCTGTTATGTTGTTTTGTTTGGTTTTGTTGTTTGTTTGTTTTTCCCAGACAGCCTGCATAGGATTTCGTTTATGTCCTCAGTGCTGCATCAAGCTGGACTGGCTTTGGTGTATGACCTGACAGACAGCACCAAGCCTTCTTTGCTCAGCACATTCAGTGGAGACAGGAGGTTTTCTCGTTTCGGAGGAGACGTACACTTAAGTGATCTGGATAACGATGGACTAGGTAATGCTTGATGAATCTAGATCACAGGTGAAGTGGTTAACTTTTGGCAACAGCAAAACTGCTCACCTACATAGTCATACAAGTGTTAAACACAGTCTGCTTACCCAATTGACTTGTACCAGTACTCTATCATGCCTTACAGAGATGCGTCTCTAAAATCCCAAGCAACTCAGTCAGCAATTGAAACATTTTAATTGCCATAATTAATAGGAATAGCGACAGGACGAGAGGTCAAGTTTAGACTTGATATTAGGAAAAGGTTTTTTTACTGAAAGAGTGATCTGGATTTGGAGTGGGTTGCCCACAGAGGTGGTTGACTCGCCAACCCTGGAAGTGTTTAAGAGTAGGTTGGATGAGGTGTTGAGTGATACGATCTAGATGTAGATGATAGGTTAGTTGGGCTATAGGTTGGACTAGATGATCTTCAAGGTCCTTTCCAGCCTAATCTATACTGTGATACTGTGAATTGTGATATCTAGAGGTATGTAAATGCCAGCTCTTTCTTCTGTTTCAGTCTAGCATCAATCCTCGTCTGACGTGTTATGTCATCTTTGTAATATCTGCAGATGAAATGATTGTGACATCCCCAATGCGAACCTCAATACTGTTTGGTGGGGCAGCTGGCCGTGTTTATATATACAATGGAAAACAGGCATCCTCTGGGAATGTGACAAGCCACTGCAAATCACGGATATCTCCCTGTCCTGAGGACTGGGTAAGAATACATGAAAGTGAAGTCAGGACATGAGTTTATAATGACATCCAGTACAAATATGTAGTGCATTCTGACTTGGTTCCAGAAAACAGAAGGTTTACTCTTGTTTCTGAATCTCTGCAAACTGGCTCCTCCTGTTCATTCTTAAATAACTTTGCTGTTTAGGAGCCAGGATTATTGTACTACTGTCTTCTACTCCCCTAGTATGGTTCTCTCTACTGACTTTTTATTTTCTTTTTTTTTCTTCTTCAGGCACAGTATGTCCTGATTTCTCCTGAGGTAAGTAAACAGAAAACAAACTACTGAAATAAAAAAAACAACCAAAAAACCCTAGCAGCATTATAACAAGCAATGTTATTTTACAGGAACTATCAAGATTTGGGAGTTCTGTTATCACTGTGAAATCTGAAAGCAAGGTAAGAAAAATTACTATTGTGGGTTGCTTCGTAACATCTTTCACCTCAATTGCATATACACTCATACCTCGTTTATTTGCACTGCCAGATTTGCATATTTACACATTTGTGGATTGTTTATCAGTGAAAATTATTTGGGTATTTGTGGAACTTCCCGGTTGTTGCATGCGCAGTACCTCTGCTTCACCGGTGGCAGCACTGTCACTCTCTGTAGGGTGGGACTGCACACCCCCACGGGGCGGGATGGGGAGACGCCTCTTGCTCACTGAGAACCGCCACAGTTCGCTCCCTTATGTTTTTGTGTAGGTTACATGGGAGGAAGATTTATAACATGGAGGTTATAGTCCCGTGGTGCCACGGCATGGCATGGTCCCATTCTGTGGTAGTAGGCAGCCTGTGCCACATGCCTGTGCCCACTCTGTCGCAGGGAAGGTTTATACTGTAATATGTGGTGGCACAGCACAGGGCAGTTTTGTTCCATGGCAGGAAGCAGCCATAGCGGGAAAGGCTTACACTGCAACATGCGGTGCTGCAGCACAGCCCAGCTCCCTTCCGTGGCAGCATGATGCAGACCCATGCCTGCTCCATAGCAGGACCCTGCAGTGGAAGGTGGTGGTGCTGGGCACAGCGGCCCATACACGCTGGGAACAAAGTGGCCTCACCTCGCTGGGCTGTGTGTGTGTGTGTGCCAGAGGTAACTGGCACACATAGGTACATAGGTACAGGTGGGCGAGGCGATGCTGATGGCAGAAGGCGTGCCAGTGATATTGGGCTGGCCAAGCGCTGTGTCCCCCCAGGAGCTGTGCGCCCAGCCTGGTGATATGTAGCCGCGGGAAAGCGCCAGCATCCCTGGGCAAGTACTGTGTGCTGGGATGGGGCAGCGGCAGGACGTGTCCCCACAGCTGCTGCCATGCCAGGGGGAGGCTTCTGTTCCCCCATGCCCTTCCCCAGCGCGGCAGGAGGAGGCGGCGTTCTGCTGGGGAAGTCCATACAGCCATCGCTGCCGCCTCTGCATCGGGGACCGGTGGATGTATCATAGCACCCGCAGTTAAAGGGAAAAAACCTCCAACACCAACACCACCCACTGCCATGAGGGGCCTTGGGGTGTTGCACAGTGTTGCAAAGTTGAGGGTTCCTGAGCTCCAAGAGTGCTTGGCAGCATGCACATGCACCGACCCAAGCCCGGGGATGCAAGTGTCCTCCCCGGCAGACTGCTGCCTCCTCTGGGGCCACAGGCCAAGCATCCACTGAGCTTCTGCCCTCCTGTGGCCCTGAGGTGAGCTTCCCCACCATGACAGCAGTGCAAGCACGCACAGTGAGAGCGGCCCGGTGGCAGCAGTGGCAAAAGCAGCAGCGTGGCCAAAGGGAAGCCCACGGATTCTCTGGGGGCCTCCCCAATTGGAGAGGGATCAGAAATTATTCCCTTTGCTCCCCTGTGCCGTGAGCAGCTGTGGGGATGTGCCAAAAATGCTCCCCAGTGCTCTGGGGCAGTGGAGGAGGGGGGGGCGGGGAGATGTGCGTGGCTTATTTGCATATTCATGACACATCTATATTCACGGATTGGGTGATTCGTGGGACCCCAGGAGGTCTGTAAACTGCGAATTTCAAGGTATGACTGTACTAGCTAACACTTAATGTACTCTTACTCATTTGTAGAAGCTTTAAGTACTTTACATAGTCATTCTCTGAACTGATAATTAAAACCATTTTATAGGTGAACTATGGAGTTTCCAAAATTTTGACACCTGATTTGAAAGAAATCGCTTTAAACCAGCCTGAAATCTAAACTGTTTAGGAGTTTGGTGAAATGTTACATCATAAATGGGAGTGTAGCTGCCAAGCAGCTTCAGTGTGCAGGCCAAGGTGTATGTGCAAATTTGGTGCTCAGCTATGGAGCAAACCAGGCACCCAACCATCCCTCTCATTTAGTCTTTAGAAGCTTGCTGTCCTGGCTATCAGTTCCAGTAAACATCATTCATGTATCAAGTTTTTCCAAGCATAGAGAGGTCCAGGTCTTACATGAATGATTTTGGATGTTTGTCTACCATGGGAATCCAATGTTCTCCTTACTCTGACATCACCTCTGTGAGCACTGGCATTCTGTGAGTACTGAGGAAGCCTCAGTACTAGGCAGAGGAGCTGCATGACAGGTCTTCGACACATGGTGTTTGACTCTTTGCTGTTAAAACATGCAATGGAGAAAGAGCTGGAAATGTAAATTCTTCTCAATTAGGCTAGGGTGGATAATCCAACACCTGAAACACAGGCATTGCTGAATGCGAGACTGTTCCCCAAGCAGTTGGGTTCTGTTGCTATGGCACAAATCCAGTCCCCACTCCAGGTTTATCTGTGTTGATCTTAGCCCTGAGAAAATTTATACTGGTGACAGGCTTATTTCATTGCTCCATTTCCCCAAATAAAGTCTGTTTGCCAAACTGTTTTGTTAACCACTATTCTGATGAGGTGCATTGGTCTTCCATTACTCCTCACCACATTTCCATATGACACTAATGGAAAAATTACTCTAATGGCCAAAATCTAGTTTCAATTAAAGAAGCTTAAGGCAGCCATGCACCTGCAGTTTCATTTTTGCTAACTATTGCTCTGTATCCCTGCAGAAAGAAGTTGTAGTGGCAGCAGAGAGAAGTTCTGCGAAAGCTCGACTTGGTGGAAGGCTTTTTGTCTACTCACTCTAGAAGATCACGGTAGCCTTTAAGACCAGGCACAGCTGGTCTTTTCATAAAGCATCTCTGTAGTATGTGTGATACTTTCCTGAGCTCACACAAACCAAGCAAGCTTCCGATGAATTCTGTTGTGGGCAGCAGCATCACTTAGCCTAGAACAAATAAGCTGGTCTGAAACCTTTTAGAAGCTGAAATGAGCAGGCAGCAAGGTAGTAGTAGTATTTCAGTATATAAAGCAAGGGTAGTAGTATTTGGCTGTATAAGGAATGTTCAGTGGTCACCACCTTTACCGGTCAGATTTGAGTACAGTCGGCTCTCTTCCACTTTGCGCCCCCCATACTGCGGCTTCACATCTTAGTGTTGTGATTTTTCAGTGATTAAGGAAGCCCCTTTTCTCAACTGCGCATGCGTGACTTGGCATGCATGAATATTCAATTAGGCAGTCATGAATATTCAAACCAACCCCCTTCCCCTCTGCTGTGAGTGAGAAGGCTACAGCAAGTCCCCCCACCGGCGCACTCGCACCGCACCAGCCCTCCATATCCCTCTCCCCTGGAAGTGCAGTGGCTGCGGCAGGTCCGCTCCAAACGGCGCTCGCCCCACTCCTCTTGGAGCGAAGCGGCTGCGTGCATTTATGAAAGGTTTACACACTCTCAAGTTAGAAATGGTGTCCAAGACTTTCTCAAATGACTCTCTGAGACATACTTGTCTATCCCGAGTATGGAGAGACTAGGTCTACCCACGTGGTAAGACATCGGTACAGGGGCATGGGCGGCTCCCCCACACCAGTGTTCCCAGCCAAGTGGAAAAGGAGTTGTTCCCCAGCGTGGGGTGGCCGTGAGCGCTGGGAAACACAAACACAAACACCGACATACAGCAGGGCAGTGCCAAAACAGCGCTGGCATGCCGGGGGCTGTGTAAGGGTGTGGGGTAAATTTGCATATTAATGAGCTGCCAATCAACGCAGAAGGTGGGCTTTGTGTATAGGCGGGAAGACCCGCAGTACCATGGTATAGGAGACCCAACTGTATTTTCTTGACAAAACCAGGAAATAGCAGCCCATAATTTACAATTCCTTGTATACTGCGATAGGCAGGTATTCTAAGTTATGGAAAGTTATGGCAAAATAATAAGCATGAAGGAATGGCAGCTTTGAACCTGACAGAAAAACAGGTGCCAATGAACAGGACTGTCTCTGTCTCTAGCAAGTTTTGATGCCTTCACTGTGTAGAGCACCTGGGAGCTCCCAGGGAGAAAAGCACAAGCAAGACTTTATAAAGTTTTAGGAAATATGTACTTTTGCTTTTGCAATTGTGGCTGACTACTGTGCTACCCTTTGTGTTTTCATGTAAAATTCCATGACCATGGTAACTTAGAATTGTTAACAGTATTGTCTTCAACTAATTAACACCAATTTTGTATAATGCAGGATTAACAGAGTGTGCATCTATTATCTATTAAACAACTCAAGCAGCAAAATGTGCTATTATTACCAACCCTAGTCCTTAGACACATATTTTCTCTCTTCTGCCTCCTTCACAAATGCAAATCATTACTTTCAAGTAACACAAGTTGGTGGAATAGCACTGAATTCTAAAGGTCATACTGGAAAATGAAACACCGCAACTTACCTTCTTAGCAATTCCTTCTCAGGGATGTTGTTTTAAACAGATGGAACACAGCAAGGTGAACATTAGCTTGATGAATAACGCATTCAGACATCCATTCTGGGGACTTGCCCAAATAGCAAAACACTTAAAAAAAAAAAAATAAATCTGAACTTCATGAAAGAAGTAACTGGATAGGACTGGGAGCACAGTACTTACCTTAGATATCTGTGACATGTACTGTGAGGCAAAGCAAACACTGCACTTATAAAGGTGGCAAAACATTTTTTTTCCTTTTTAATGAAAAATTATGAAACCAGTATGTTCTGTAGCAATTCCATTCTGAACACACTCCACTAGCTTTTGTTTTTTCTATGTACTCTCTCAATTTTATTGCACGTGAATGCATTTTGGTTACTTGGATTGTAAGAAAAATGTTAAAACGTTTTTATGTCTGTAGAGAGAAAAAGCAGTCTTGTAAAATATTTATCTTTCTCTCTGTGCTTTTATTGTGCTTTTAGTCAGTTATGTACAAGAAAAGGAGTCAAAAGGAGTTCACAGAAGCCTCTGCACAAAAGGTTATGTTAAAGTTTCCCAAACAGCTCCACCAACACATTTCGGTTCTGGCCTAGTGCAACTACAGCTTGGTTGAGAACATTAGTATCCACGTCTCTTCATGTCTTTCCAATTTCTGCCAGTACACTGATATATGTGGTAACCAGAGGCACCTAAGAAGCTGTTTACTGTATGTTACAGCAAGGTTAAAAAGAACTCCAACAAGAAATGGAGTTTTTGACCTCATTGGAATGCTCCCTCTACAGACTGAGAGAAACCAATCGAGAACTATGCCCTCAGAGAGAAGTCTCCTAAGAAAAAACACAAATAGCGGGCATAAGGCTTCCTTCCTTCAGTCCATCACAGGACAGCAGCCTTCCACAGCCTTCACTAACCTGGCTACTTACTGTGGTGCAGGCTAGTCCATGCTTTGTCTTGGAGAGAAGAGAGAAAGCAGAGCCCAGTTACGAGAAACCAACAACCCATCTGTTGATTTTTACCAAAAGTTGGTTAGGACAACACGAGGAGCTGTTAAAACTCCAGCTGTATCAATGCAGGTTGAAAGAGTGTCAGACAGCGAACACAAGTGGGCATTATCCATACAAGCCTGCCTTCCCTGTTCCTAAAACTGCATATGTTAAGGAATATCCAAGATAAGTAGCTCTATTTCAAAACTCGTTATTGCTCATGCAATGTAGTGGAAATTATTATTTCTGGTTGCTGCCAATTTAAACGTGATGCTTCACAAGAGATGAAGGTATGCTTTTTGCTTTGGAAAATCTGTTCTCTGCAATTAAATAGGGCCTTAAAAATCCATTTAAAAAGCCATTCTTGGGGTGGATTTTTCTTTGATGTTTGAAGTCAGATTCCTAGAACCAGAATACTTGATGAACACCAACTCCTGTCATACTCTAGGCCAAGAATTCAGTTCTCTGTGAGAAGGGCCATTAATGGAAGAAGTATTTCACACAAACAGTTACAACGAGAATGCCCCAAAAATAAGTATATGTATGTGATACAGAAAACTAATGGAGCATATATGGAGTGTAGATAAGACAACTGTGGAAAGCATGTCACTGTTTTCCCTGAAACTTCTCTCCTTTGGTGTGTGAGCAATAAAAATCTCACAGTAGGTTTTCTTGGCACAAAATGTATATTAAGCTATCAAGTTTAGAAATTCTTGCAGTTTTTTGGTAAGGAAGAACAAATACAAGGCAAGTGTCCAAAGTCCACCCTGTAACAACAAAAGTCCTTGATTCCTGCTGTTCCTAATGGTTTGACAACGTTCTGCTCAGCCCAAATGTTTCTGCTTTAAGGTTGTTCTTTATTTCCACTCTTGCTGGTTGAGACTTTTTCAAGACTGCAGGAACCTAGGCAAGAAACAAAACAGCATGTGATTACAAGAACCTCCTCTATATGCAGCAGAAGAAAAAAAAAGCTTCACAGCAGAAGGAAATAAAGCTTCACAGAGGCCTAAACCCTGATTTTTCTCCCTTATTTTCAGAATAGTGTCTCTGGTTTCTCCCTTCCTAATGCCTTCAAATATGTCTCCAAGCCGGAGTCAGTACCGGCTTGGTGTTTAGCAACACAAGGATAATCCAATTAACTGCAGTCCTAGTCAACAATCTACAGCAAACTACTTCCATCTGCCTCCATCTGTCAAAGGCGGGGAGGGAAGCAGAGAAGTTTATCCAAGTCTTCCTTTCTTTGCCACTTGTAGCAACTTAACTTCTGACTCCACTAATAAGTATTTCCACTCTAAATACTACAGTGCAGAGCAGAGGTAGACAATACAGTACCACAGATCCAGACAAAGGAAGTCAACAGGGAAAATGACTCATACATGCTAATCTGAAGACAGATCTCCTTGAAAATTTTCACACAGCTTAGTACCATCAGCATCAATGACAAAGATGGCT
Source organism: Pitta sordida (assembly GCA_013390025.1). NCBI lineage: Eukaryota > Metazoa > Chordata > Aves > Passeriformes > Pittidae > Pitta > Pitta sordida. The sequence goes on from WEKX01014285.1 coordinate 34,722, forward strand.
GGGTATGCATGTGAGGAGCCATTACAAACCTCAGTCTGAGTAAGGACATCACAACTATGGCATCGCTCTGCAGAGAGATGTTACAGCTAGTTTCTGTCCTAATCATCCTTCTGTCTTACTTAATCTTTCACGAGACAGGGACACAAGATTCCTAGTTAGGATGTAGGTGGGTGAGGGCAGCATGTTATGTCCGTTGCTACGAACAGTTCACTGTGGCAGCTGAGAAGGCAAATGAGGCCTGCTTCTACCATTAGCCTGAGCTTTCCTTGGGCTGCAGGTGAAAGCAAATACAGCACATCTCAAGGAATAGCCTGCAGCTTCACTTCTGGACAGTGTTGGAGCTTCCCACCTCATTCAATCCAGCTAGGGAGCACTTTCACTGTCAAGGAGCAAACCCTGAGCTCAGTTCCCCCAAGCTGTGATGCCTGCCCCTATAAAACAGCTTATTTCCTGCTTTAGAAATGGACTGGACATGCAGAGTGCGACAGAGAAACCCTGGCCAGTCATACATACGTGAGGAGGTAGTGGAGGTTCTAGGTGCCGCCCAAGGAAGGAAAGCAAGCGTCGCCATATCAGACCACTTCCCAGAAACATAATACCCGTCACCAGCCAAAATATCCTGGGATCCTACCAACAGAATGCTCCCATTAGTAATGCAGCCATTTCTTCAGAAAAGGGATTACCTGAAGATAATCTCTCATTCCCCACCAGCGTTCTCCTCCTTTATGAGACAAAGCAGTAAACTACCATCAACAGCCAAGCCCCACCTTGGGAAAGGGCTGTTTAGGAATCAGTGTACTGTATTCTGTTATTGTCCCATGCAGTTTTCTTCCTTTCATTAGGAAGTTTGAAAATTCAGCCCATATATTTAACTGATTTGAAAAGGAAGAAGTCTTGCTTGTTTGTTTTAAAGATCCTCATGGGCAGTTTTAAATTTGTACTCCCGTTTGTACCCCCTCCTCCCTAGTTTAGGAATGAACATGACTGACATGTATCTGGCTGCTTGCCAGATACCCAGTAGGCTGGAAGACAAAGCTGGACTTTTCAGGATAGCCGATCACTAAAGAAACCTTAATACTACTTCATAGTCAGTACTTATACAAACAAAAATTTGTCTTTTGTCCTTTTTTCCCCCAGTGATGTGACAAAGCAAAAAGGCTGCAATACTGTGCAGTTAGCTATGTAGTAACTTGCTTACCAAAAAAGTGACTGCAGGAACACATGAATCACTGGAAAGAATGAAAGTGTACCGAATTTGAAATGCACAGTAACAGCAGGGCCCACATTCTATGCTAAAAGCAGCACTCATTCCTTACCTCTTCAAGAGATGACTCCAAATTCATACCAAATGCAACTCCTATGAGGCCAAAGAGAGAGACAGAAAAAGTCCCCATGGTCAGCTGCAAGTTCAGCCTCATCATCACATTACGGTGGCTAAAGGGAGAAACATCTGTAAGCAGAACTCAAAAATTATTTGCTGCCTAAATTCTCAAAGTCCATACAGCATGCACTAAAATAAAACTGTGAAAGAGAAGTCATGATGGAATTAGGCAACCCAGTGGCAAAGATCTTGAAACAACAGAACAAAGAGGCTACTGCTTTGACCTTGCTGCATCAGGACACCTGTAAGGCAGCACGTTCTGTTTAATCATCATCAGCCTTGCCAGCATTGCTAACTTCTCAGAGGTGTATATAGAAAGATTAACAGCAAATTTCCGCCAAAATGTGTACCTTCTCACCAATAACTGGATGGAATTTATACGTCTACTTTCACAAGACATAAAAAATTGTTATCTTGTAAATTAATACACTTCACAATAACTGACTAGTAGTGAAAAATTTAAGCATACAGGAAGAGAATACTTGCTCCGAATTTATCAAGTCATATATCATTCCATAGAGTAATAATCTAACTTGCACCAAACACCGCAGTAGGCTAGCCAGACTCTGGCTAATATTAATCTGAAAAGAGTTTTAATATGCCTCCAGATCTACAAACATTTGCTGTATTGAATAGCTCCCCAGAAGGATCTAAGAGACCCTGTGTCTCTACTTCTAGGGAAAACTGATGCCTGGTTTGCTTCACCCAGTTCACTGGCAAGAAAACTGCAACACAAGTGTGACTGCAAGTCCATTCAAACACTCATGAGGACAGAATTCTCCAACTTTCCTTGTAGGCAGATGTGAGGAAGTCTAGGTAGCATTCAATTCTGCTCAGCTTTTAGCAATCTAACAGGTCAGGGAGCTAACCTGTCCAGGTTGATGAAGATGATGCTTTCCGAGTCGTCAATCAGTACTCTGAGTTCACGAGCTTCGTTTGCAAGATCTTCTGCTTGTCTGTAATAATTCTCCAACAGCAGCTCCATTTCCTCTGCATGGTCAATCCCAGACGTACTCTCCTCACTGTGAGCAACAATTTGTATTTTTGTGGTGCACTACATATTCTATAGAGGTGTTATTACTTGATGTGTTAAAGCATGTCAAAGTTGTGGGGAACATGAGTGGTGTTAGACACTAGACCTCAAAATCCAATCTTTCCAGTGAGAAACTTTCATCAATTCTAACAGCAAAATAAAAGGCATAGTTTTATATTTATTAGCGGCTCAGCACAAGCAGTCAATTATTTTGAGTAGAGCAGTTAGAGTTTGATGTGTTCAAGGCATGCAGACTGGCACAAATCTTGGTTTTCAGATATCACAAAATTAGAAATTAAAATATAAATTTTATATTGTTTCTAAATTTTATATTACTATAAATGTTTATATTAAGTTACTATAAAGTGCTAACAATTTTGACAGGCGATGCTTGACTTCCTGGTGCCCTCAAATGGTGTGAGCTGGTAACAGTGCAGCCAAAAACTCCAGGAACAGAGAACATAACCAAAAGTCAACATACAAACAATTACACAGTGATGGAAATGGTTTAGATATATGTTGAAATAGTTATAAGGTGTTTGAGGTATACAAAGCAATTACTGAAGAGCACTTTGGGATCATAAAGCAGTCGAAGACTAATCATCAAATGAAAGATGCTTCTCTCCTAAGAGAAGTCTGTCCAAGGGACTTTGATCTTACTTCATGGCGCTACTGCTGGTGCAGCAGCCTTCCTCTGAAACAGGTATGTATGTTTCTGGCATTGTGTAGGTGAAACCTGAGGCACCTGAAATCCAAAAGAGCTTGGAAATCACCAGCAAAGCCAGGAAGATACTTCATTTTTTTTTCTTTTGTGGTGTGATCTCATTTATTGAGAGACTGAAGTTTTTGAACGATATCCTCCCAGCACTACTGACTGTTAAAGGAACCTCTCTGAAAAGGTTTTCCAAGAACATATGTGGTATGTCTTACGAATCAATCCACATAAACTCCCTGAGGATCTTTAACAGAGCCCTTACATTCTCTCTTATAGGGCGAAGCTGATCTGAAAGCCCTCCAGACCTCGAGGTTTTCATTGTGTGGAAATGAGAGGAGTTGCAGATGTGAAAGCCTCAGAGCACTACCTGCTGTATTCCAGATCCAGCTGAAGGTCTTATTTAATGAATATCTTTACTTCAAGTCCTCTGTGGATATACAAAGGGAACCAAGCAGCCACAAAGATATGAAAATAACTGCTACTGGATGTGCTTTCATTAACTAGCCTCCATTTGCCTCACAAGTCTTCCAGTTTGCCTTTCCTCACACACAGATAACAAGACCTGCTTTACCATTTCTTTGTGGGCGCAGCTCACCATTCCTGCTGCAAAAGATCTCTGATGGCACATGTATGGCTAACTGCGTTCCTCCACACCTTCCCAAGTTCATCAAATACCACCTATTACCTGCATCAATCCTTGAGCCAAAGAAGCTGTTCACACACTGCCAGCCTGCCTGCAAGCCTGCTGTCATGGCTGGTGTTTCCCAGCGTGCCTCACGCATGGACTGCCTTGCGGCAGCGCACGGCATGGCTCCAGCACTCTCCACACAACCTCACAACACCTCTCCCACCCTTGTGCAAGAGTGTCTGAAGGAAGGGATGACTGTGGGTTTCTCCTGATGAGAGACTGTAAGGTGACGCTGGGATCTTTCCTAGATGTCCTCTACATATTGTCTACTGGGAGGCAACAAGAGACATGACAGCAGAATGCATTATGTCCAAAGGAAGGATGTGAGCAAAACCAGGACAAAACCCCACAGCTAGCTCAGGCACAGCTGGAATTCAGAACCCCTGTAACAATGGTCCAGAAAACACATTAGAAATGCAAACCACATCCCACTTCTGGAATACTGAGTTTCTGCTGCAAGTTTTGACTAAGCTCTGCAGGGCAAGAAACTATCTCCTGATTTCAATCCCATGCTACTGGGATGGCACTACCCACATGCCATGACGTTAGGCAAAAACATTATTCAGTAATTTCACAAAGGTAGTTTCTGTTATTTGCTTAAACATAAAACATGTATGCTCTAGATGTAAATACAGTTCAACCCCAATGTATTTGGATTTGATATAACTTTTTGTTTTTCAGTTTTTATTAAAGCAACCAGTGCTGCTGCTGCTGCTGTGTGCTGTCCTTCACCAGAGCCCAAAAGCCTCTTTTCTTCAGGTTCTGCCAGTGAGCAAAACGCTGGAAGCAAGGTGGTTAACACACAGTTAACCACAAGTGTGGTGTCTGACCTATTCAAGACAAGCTTTAAAAGCCTGTTTTTCTTTTGGTAAAACTGAGGAAAATCAAGAAAACATTTACTTTTTCTGCCATCCTGCTCCCATCCCATTACATACCTGATGAGCTGGCCTGTTATGCCAAGAACTATTTTTATCTGCATAATATGACTAGCGATAATGGAATTCCTCTCCAAACTGGCAAATACAATGATTTCTGAAGAAGCAAGTATTAGGACTTAAAAAAACTGGAGCATCTTTTTCTTCTTTTTGGCAGGGAACACCCAGTTTAGTGTTCATCTTGAACAAAATACACCATTAGAAAAGTATGTTTCAAAATATACATACAATACTTGTGGATCAGTCCATTTAGACACACAGAGCTCTTCTATTAATTCTTCTTCATCTAAGATCTTCAGAATTGTTTCTTTGAAAACTTTAAGATCTGTTTCCAGTTCTGACAAGCTGAAGAAAGAACAGGTAAAAGGTCAAGTAAACCCCACTGGCACCAGTGCACAAAGGTAATCTCTAAGTGAGTTTGCCAGCCCACACCCTCACCAGACAAAGTGGCCAGGGAAGGCTTCCCTACAGGGTTCCAAATTACCTAGATATTAGGGTAGTGTGTTATTGGTAGGACAGTGGGTTGGCAGCAGGATGACGACAGGTTAGGTAAAAGGTGATAGGTTGGACTCTATGATCTCCATGGTCTTTTCCAACCTTACTGACTCTGTGATTCTGTAAAAGCTCATTCAAAACATTTACTACAGATCACACATTTAGCAGTGGCAGTGATCTGTCTGGGGACCAGTGAGGTACAGACATACATTAAAAGCTGTTCAGATGTGTTTTCTAGATACAATTGTAAGTGAGAAAAACCAAGCAGTCTGTAACCATGCACCAAGTGCATATTTACACTGTCATACCAGAGAGGCTTATAGGAAGGTACCCGTGTGCTAGTAAACTTAAAGCTTAGATCCAAAGGTTTACATTATGGGGGATGTTTTCATGTTCTTTTGTTCTCTTAGGTATTAGTTTGTTCTTTCCGATGCTATTTAAGAAACACTGACACCTCGGAATTTAATTCCCTTTTTCCTTTTCCTCCCACCAGTATTTCATATACTGATTTTTACATTTACAAATAAGATCCGTATCCAGCATTACAGTAACCTAGGAAATTAATATAACATTTTTCTAACATTTCAATGCATGTTATTTTCTACTGCCACCTTCTAGTACCTTCACAGCTTATTCTTATTTACCTCTTGCCATTTTGCAGAAGAACATGTAGTTTACTCCTGTCCACAGATAAAAGCTTAGGGTCCACTAGAGCTTCCAGTGTCTCAATGATCTGAGGCTGCAAAGTGTTAAGTCTCTCTTGCAGTTTGCTGATCTAGATAACAACATGATCCTTCATAAGAATTAAAACAATTCATTTAGAATTGGGCAAGTGATTCCTGTCTCTCAACACAAAATTCACAGTAACAGGTAGTTAATACAACCTGCTTTTCAATGCCTGGAAAACACCTGCTTTATAGGTATCACTTAAAAGATAAGGCCAGTGTAAAATACCGTATTCAATAAAAAGTGAACTGAAACCCAGTGACAATTACACCGATAAGGCTGATAAGGCTGTCTAGAAATGTTTTATCAGCGTTAGCAAACACAGATTTTTAATGATAGCTACAAATCATTATCCGACTCATCCTCAGGAAGCCAAAAACCTCAGCCCTTTCGTGTGACTTCCATTTCAGCTACAGCACGTCTCTAGGAAGGAATTCTGACTTTTTAATTGTCCAAATGATGCTGAAGTCACCATATCCAATTAGGATTTTATTGGGAAGGCAATGAAAACATGCATACACACAAAACAGTATGAACCAAAACAACGAAAGTCAAAACCAAACAGCAGCTCCTACAGGAAGTGCAGGACACAAACACAAATGTGTATTTGTAAATATTAACACAAGAATAAAATCATACTGTCTTTTCTATGAAAAAAACAACTTCCCAAACAATTTAAATAATTAAACTTAAATAATGAAATAGCTCACCCAGTACTGCAGGAGTGCTTCTATGGCTCGGAATTCAAAGGGCAGGGAATATGTAACTAGCTGACCTTCCCCAGCCAGCTGAGATGCTAGTTCATTGAGGAGCCAGTGTTCCAGACTCAAATTACGATAATCTAGTATCAGAAGAAACTCTGGTGTTATGACAGCCTTCAAGTACTGAAAAAAGAACGCACATGTAAGGAGCACGGAAAAAAACCCTCTCTGAAGATTTCTCATAACGCTGTAGCACATTCGATATTTGGGCTTTGATAAAGCCGTTCTTTGAATGTCTTTTCAGGCAGGAAAATAGCAAAATCTCATGCTAACCGCAAACAGGCTCAGATACAGCACTGTCCCGGTGATTATGAGGCTCCTCATAAGCCCTTATTTCTGTGACAGTTATTGATGTTTCTTCTGTGTTCAGCCAGGAAAATGGTCATCAACGTGTACTGTTGGCAAACTCATACTCCACTGGCAGACCTCCAAAGACACATTTACTGCTGGACTGAACGTCACAGAAAGCTGCTATTAGAAAAACTGTGCAAGAAAATCAAAGTGCAAGGATAAGACAAGGTTCACACTCAGCCATGGGGAAACCATTACCTCCATTCTCATGATGATCCTGTTGTTCCTAGTTGCAATACTCATTACATGTTGAAATCTTAGATCTCGAGCTTGAAGACCCAGTTCCTGGTACAATTCTGTTTTCTTCTTTTCTGTCATAAAAAAAGTTTTTACATGAAGACATTTAGAGGATAAGCATGTATGTTCTGAAATTACATTTGAGTGTGTTAATAAGTACCACAAAAACCCAAAGTGCTATGCTATCTTTAAAACTGACTTATCTTTAAGTCAGTTTTGCTCCCACTGACTCCTCAATGTAAATTATTTTCCACAAAGTTTAGAAGACAGTACCTTGAGTGAAAAAAGAAAAATTCTAAATGTAAGTGAAAAAGCTGTCCACAGAAATTAATTTCACATCAGAAACAAGTGACTCATTTGAGAAACCACACGTAATCCTACAGGAAAGGGAAGATAAGGCAGGGAAAGTAGCATGCGGATGGAAAAGGGAAAAGACAAAGCAAAAATCATCTTCCTGTGAGAAATGGCAATACATTACCTTCAAACTATTACTTAAAAATATACAGAAAATCCAACAATAAGAACGCTATGAGGACCCAATAGAAGGCAGCAAAACAGAGGAAATGTTGGAATACCTGAAATAAACACAGTGAAGTATCCAAGACACACATTTTACCCCATGTAGATTCCCAGTTGGGCTTTTCTGTATCGTACAAGGAAAAAAAGGCAAACAAAACTACAATGAAAACTTACCAAAATAGGTGGTATTTCCCTCCTTGTCGAACTTCATCTGAAGGAATGGAAAAAAAAAATATTTTTTCACAGAACCACTATAAAACAAGAAATCAATTTCTAAAATTATTTGCACTTCCATAGAAGCCCAATGGAAAACACGTAATGAAGAGAAAGCAGCTTTTTATGCCCTCTGTTCACAGCTCATCCCAATTAAGCAAAATGCTGCATCAAACAGCCATATGTATTTCATTGTGCCTGTCACCAGTGTCAGCTGCACGAGCATGTAACTACACAAACTTGGTTAAGAAGGTGATTTACAGAGGATCAGGCCTGGACTTTCTGCTGGAAGAGACCTACAACAATCAGAGAGTCCAGGTGCCTGACCACTTCAGGGTTGACCAAAAGCTAAAGTGTGATATGATATCAAGGGGACCGTCCAAATCCCTCCTACACTAAAAGGCTTTACCTGAAGGGAGGTTGTAGAACAGTGGGTGTGAATCTCTTCTCTCAGGCTGACGACACCAGAACAAGAGGACATGGCCTCAAGCTACGCCAAGGGAGGTTTAGACTGGATGTTAGGAAGAACTTTCTCAAGAGAGAGTGATCTCTCAGTGGAATGGTTTGCCCAGGGAGGTGGTGGAGTCGCCATCCCTGGAGGTGTTTAAGAAAAGACTGGATGAGGAGCTCAGTGACATGGTCTAGATGATGGGAGGCTTGGATGGATGGAGCGTGGTGCCCGTGGTTCCACGCTTGTGGGCCTGATCCCTGGGTGGATGCTTGCTTGGGAGTTGGACTAGACGGCCCTGTGGGTCCCTTCCAACCCAGAATAACCTGTGAACCTGTGAAGTAGGCATTGTATCAGAGTACCTCAAACAATTCAGAAGTAGGGGCCTTCTCCAAGACACAAATTCATCTCCTTTTAACTTAGTTCACAGAATCACCGAATCACAGAATACTACGAGTTGGAAGGGACCCACAAGGATCATCTAGTCCAACTCACCATCTAATGCCCGTACAGAGACCGAACGCGTATCCCAGAGTGGTGAACATAAACCCAGATCCCTCACAGGCTCACAGGCCACTCCGAGTCAGGAGGATCCCACAGGACCATCCAGCCCTACACCCCCCAGCTAGACCATGTCACTAAGCTGCTCATCCAGTCTTCTCTTAAACACCTCCAGGGATGGCGACTCCACCACCTCCCTGGGCAGACCATTCCAATGAGCGATCACTCTCTCTGTGAAAAACCTCTTCCTGACATTCAGTCTAATTTTTGTGACGTTTTAAGAGATAAAAAACCAAAATAAACCCCAAAACACCCAGGCACACACACAAAAATCCCCAAACCGGGCAAGAGCACCATCACCTTGCACACGCTGCCCTCCCTGGTTGTAAAGGCCTGCGGGAGGTACTCACCACTGCAAAAACGGGAGACACGCTGGCCAGGGTGGCTTGGGAAGTCTCTGCAGCGCCATGTTGGTACAGTTTACCTGAAAGAAGGGAGACAGGACAATTGTCTGTCCCGCACACCGCACCTGCCCTTCGGCTGCCTCCAACCCGTCCCTCCGCCGCCGGCACAGCAACAGGAACTGCGTGGGGCCGACCACCACAAGGCCGCGACGAACCCGACACCCTCCAGCACCGCCGGGGCAGACGCCGGCACCGCNTGGCTGCGTTGTGTGTTCGTCCGGAGGAGCTGCAGTGAGACCGTGTTCCAGCGCAAGGTCATGGCCATTGGTTAATACACGCACAAAGCCATGGTGTGTGAAAACACCTCCTCGCTCAGCCTGCGTTCAACCCCGCTGAAATGAAACTGGGTTTTGTACATGATGATTTGTGAGAAAGGGGGGAAAAAAAAAACCCCACCAAGAACCCAGTGAAGCTCACCTGAGCTCCTCCAATGAGGAACTGAAAATCCAACTAAGTGGGTAACTCCCTTCAAAGACATGAGTGGTCTTAAAAATCCTGCCTCCAGCAGCACGCCTTGCTGTGGCTGGGATTTTCCCTGCTTCATTCAGCCACTTCCTGAAGTTTGCAGTTCTAAAACGCAGGACTTTTTTCCATGTGCCGAATGCGGGTTTCTGTTGTGGGTTTTTTGCTTGTTTGTTTTTTCAAGTGCAGAACCATTATGTCCCCGGTGAAGGTCTTGCAATTAAACTTCCTCGCCTTGCTTCACAGAATCACAGAATATTATGAGTTGGAAGGGACCCACAAGGATCATCTAGTCCAACTCACCATCTAACACCCGTACGGAGACCGAGACCACATCCCAGAGCGGTAACACAAACTTAGTTCCCTCCTTGCTTCTGTAGCTAAAATAGAGACAAAATAGGTCGGTTGAGATTTAAAAGTTTAATTAGTAAGCATACTAATATCTTCCACTTACAGATATTTTTAAACTGCAGCTTTCATGCACAAAAGGGTAGTGCAAGTACCAGGAGTATCCTTCCTTCGGCTGTTTCTGCTGAAGCATGTAAATCACCATGGTCACAAAGCCTGTGTCCAAAGCCCTGCAGCGAAACACGTTATCGGAATGTACTTACAGCACTCATTAATCCTTAGCGGGGAAATAAAAAAGGAAGTGATTATGCCCCTAATGAAATGATCCGTACAGTGTGGCTGCTCCAAGAGGAGGGCACAAGTCTGAACACTGCCCGGAACACAGAGGTGAGTTTTGAAGACAATCAGGTCATAGCCAAAGACTGTTCTCAGCTGGGCTGTAAGTTAAACACTGTCCCCTCCTTTCCTGCACCAGATCACCTGTGCATCTGTATGTTTACATTATCATACATAGATGAGCTGTTCTTCAAAGTGGATTGACATATAAAGAATCAGAAGGCTGGTTTATGCGCGCCTTGCACAAAGATGAATGACCTCACAAGGAAGTAATTCAATAAAAAAGTTCCTCAGTAGTTACACATAGCATGTTAAGTATAGACTAGAGCTATCAGAGGTTTTCAGTTTCAGGGTAACCATGCCTGTCTGCAAATGTTGGCCAAAAGAGCAGAAATCTACATAAACAGAGTATTTTAGCTCTAGTTTTGGTTAATCTCAGCAGGTGGCAGTATGTGCAACACTAATTTCATACTCTTGTATGTCAGAGATACAGTCAACGCTCAAGTACACGACCCCTCGCGGGGCCGTGGGTCTCCAAGGGTACTGTGAAGCCCTTGCTCTGCAAAGATAGGTGGCCTATGAATATTCAGATTAGCTCTGCCCATCGCACCCCTCCCCCCTCCAAATCTCCAGAGCGCTCCGCTGCCCTGTGCTGCGTTGACCCAGCTGCGTGGACTGTCGTGCAAGCGAGGCCAAGCGCTGCACCCGCCCACCACTGGGATCAAATTGCCATGAGGGCCTCTGGACTGGCCATGGCAGCAGTGGGCTGTGGGGTTCTTTGGTGCTGGACAGACTGGAGAGATGGGCAG
>WEKX01014286.1:0-37796 GCA_013390025.1 Pitta sordida
CATTAAAGGCTGTTTCCCATGGTACTCGCCCAATTAATTTCCTAAACAGTAAAAAGTCTGCCCTCCGGATGTCCAGCATGGAGGTTTGGTTCATGCCCTTTCTTGTCACACTGCCAATTGAAAATTCTATGATCTCATGGTCACTACATCCCAGATTTCCTCCAACCACAATATCACTAACCAACCCTTCCTAGTTTGTAAACAATAGGTCGAGCACAGCCTCTCCCCTGGTAGGCTCACTCACCTGCTGCATCAAGAAACAGTCATCAACTATCTCTAGGATCCTTCTGGACTGTCTCCTCTCTGCTGTGTTAAGTTCCCAGCAAATATCAGGCAGATTAAAGTCTCCTGTAAGAACTAGGGCAGCCGATCATGAGGCTGTCTCTAGCTGCTTAAAGAGCAATAGGTCTGCCTCTTCGTCCTGATCAGTAGACTACAAGCTGCCCTTCCCAAACAATAGGGAGTGGCTGCTGTCCTCTCAGGGACAGGGTTGTCTCAGGGAAGGGAAACAAAAGAACCGGCTGGCAGACAAAATCACGAAAATGTTGGTAGAAGTCTGAATCCAGGTCCAAAAGTCCTCTCCTCAGCAGCAGCCAGGCAGGAAAAACACAGGGAAACAGCAACCAAGGCAAGGAAAGCAGGAATCTGAGGCAAAGGCAGGAGTCTGAGCCTCAACAGCAGCAACCTTTCAGCACCAAAGGAAGGGAAAAAGGGGTGAGCTGCCAATGTGCCACAGTATTTAAAGACTCTCTTCCCAACATTCCAAAAGGCAAAAGCCTGGGGAACAAGGTTCTTAGGGAATTGAGGCCTTGCTCTCTTCAATGCCTTACTTCTCCCCCTTTTTGGGGACAGGGACTCCCAGCTACTACTCCCAGAATTCTCATGGGCAGTTCCGTGTGGGAGAACTCTGAGTTTTCTGGCAGTGAAGATGGCTGCTCCCATTATCAACCTCATGGCTTTCCAGACTTTCCTCTGAAAAGGTACACTATCTCTCTCTCTCAGAGAATTCCAGGGGTTGTTCTGTTTGAACTCAATCGCGGAGGCTCTCAAACCTCAGGATGAGTCCTCTCATTTCCCCTGGTCCCTCTCCATTCCCCGCCCTCCCTGAACTCGGGAAGGTGGGGGCGGAGGCGCAGGGGGAAAAGAAAGAGGGGAAAAAAGAACCAGTTAAAACTTTTCCTCGGTAAACATGTAAAACGAAGCCTCTAACACCAAACCCATGAATATTTCACTTTGGAAATTTTATTCTTTTCTTCACCCAGTGTAATTTTGATCAGTTCAGTGGATCTACTTTTCTGATTTATACTGGAGTAGAAGCAAGATCAGAATCAGGTTCCAGACCTGCAGGCATAACAAAAAGAGATATAATTTGTTATAGTTTCAGACATATGCACTGTGTGGTCATTCTCAATCAGGCTTTTATTCTACCTGCTTTCCTTCTTCATAGCTGTTTTAAATTTATGGCTTACATGGTTTATTTTCCAATGAAATTACCCCTGACATCCAAGAACTCCACAAATCTTCTGACTAGCTAACTTTCACCTTCCCTACTAATCTGTGTACTTATAAAGGAATTTAGCCATAAATTACCACTAACACAGCTATACTAGCAAAATCAAATGTCATCCATTTATTTGACTTCTGGTCTCAACACAGTCAAAATGCCATGGGGTGAGCAGGAGATGAGTGTAAGTGCTATACAGCAGAGCATTTATTTTTTTCCATTTGTCATATCATGTCAACTCATACTCTTCAACTTCTTGCCACTTAAGATGTAAGCAGGAATAGCTGTCAATATAATCTTCAGGATGTCTACAAAGAAATTTAATCAGTTGAACACAAGGGTGACTAACAAATTCCAAAGAGAATCAAGAGCCCTCTCTGGAAACAGAAGAGATCTCAGTGCTTTGCATATGAGTTTTTCTGTGTCATTGCCCTGCACTCTTGTATTAAGTGCTTTCTTCGGATATTTTGCACCAGTGGACATGAATCCACCTGCATGTTTTACCAGGAATCCCATTCAGTCATCACAAGCATCACAGTAGCATAGATTTCTGCACAAAAAAAGTTTTGAAACTTGCAGAGTTACCATTGAAATTTTAAATTAATACAGTTTTGAGGACTGGTTCTAATCCACTTTAGTAGAGTGGTGAGTGTCCGCGCCTCTCATGCAGGAGACCAGGGGTTCAATTCCCTCTAGGGAAGGCAGTGGTGTCGCCTAAGAGTTGGACTTGATAATTCTTGTGGGTCCTTTCCAACTCAGAATATTCTGTGAACTACTACAAATATCAGACACCTGAAAAAATTCACTTAAGCACCCTACCAAGTAGGTATCTGTAATATCAGCTAACTGAATATTGTTAGCTGTATAAGAAAATCACTTTCACATTGCATAAGAAACCAAGTGACAGGAACTATACCAGAATCAAATATGCATTTCATTTGGAGAAAAGCTCCATGTTCTGTTACTACCATTTTCACGCCGTATAATTTTTTATTACTACACAAAATCCTGAAACTAGGTTGCTCTGGAACATTCTCCTTCTACCAGAAGTGATATTGCTCAGAGATGGGAGGAAAACTCTTACATTTCTGTGCCAAGTCAGCTTCTCTCTTTTAATCAGTCTTAAATGTTCAAGAGTTGAAAGTTAAGAAGCTGCTTTTCTTACTGAATATTTTGTTGCAATAGAGGGATATCTAAACTCTTCTTTCTGATCTGTGACAGCTACTGGCAAAAAGTTCTGGCAAGCCAAAGCTGATAAAAGCCAGCTCTGATTATGGCTGTTTCTTGCCATCCAATGTTGTGGGCTTCTGTCATCTAAGTAAATCCATCCAACTCATGAATCATAATCTATCAGAGGTTGCTTTTATCTTTCAGATTTCAATATCTATTCTGTACCTCTGGTTCCTGCTTTTACACCCAGTATAAATCATAGGTGCAGCTGTTACTTAACTATTCAACAGCTCACTTGGTTTTCACAGGTGTAATTCAATTTAAATGGCTAACAGATAAAAATATTCCTCAAATTTCGTTTTATATCCATAAAGAAGGGTTAATTGCTGTGTTATGTCTGACAAAGGCTTTGTCCAGTGTCAGGAAAAACTGTAACAATTTTTACTTCTTTGTTTAATGAAGGTGCATTTCTTGGACTATATTGTGTCCCATTTATTTTTTTTCCATTTTTGTAATGAAGAAGGGGTTTGTGTTCAATTTAGATCACTACATTACATTACATAAGTGCAATATTATTGTTGTTACTCTTTTCAAGGGAGGGAACTCCAAGACTTTGAATCCATATAATCCTTGTTCATTTGTTTATGCTTCTTATCAAGAAGAGCTGTTTTCTAACTAAGTCCAGCATCCTTCCTTCATGGATGCTATAGAGAAGAAATCCTTGAATTTCATACCTTCATTACAACCCTCCTTTCCCTGGCCCATTATGTATCACAGTCTCTCTCTAGTGATCCATTCTCTAGTTCTAAAATCTTAGTTTGTGCACAATATGTACAAGTATTATGACTATTGTATTTTATCAAAGCTAGGATATTATATAAGAAAGGGGCTGCTTGTAAAAGAAATTATAGTGCACAGTGCTTTGGCTCTATATTCTGCAGGTAAACTGACTGATATTTTAATTTCCTTGGACTCTTTCGAAAGCTCTCTAAATGAAGATTCTGAAGAAAATACATAACTTTGGTTATCATACTTTATGGTTATTACTGTGTACACATTAAATGTGAATTAATGCAATAAAACAGTACATTTCACATAAAAAATACTATGAATTTCACTGCTGTTGCTGACATGGCACATGTATCAATGTAATTATGTGTTACAAATCCCTAGTAAGAGAGGCAGTGTTACAGTTTTTGAAATTCCCCCATTATGTGAACTCAGGAAGAGTGCTGCAGCTTGTATTTAATTTATCTTGTCTGGTAGGCCTTTCAAAAACGCAATATTGATGCTGGATTTATCTTTAGCCTGATGACAGTCAGAGTAAATAAGCATGTGGAATGTACTTGTGCCAATGAAAATGTTGGGGCTTGCTCCTCTCTAGATTAGTCTGATAGTGTGAAACCATCATAGACAACTCAACAGCAGAGTTCTGAGGCATTTTGCTTCTCCAGGGCAGCTACAGGCCTGACGCATGAGGGAGCTCTCTGTTTAGTACTTATTATATTTGCTTCTACTCCGTGTATTTGCCTCAGGATGCCTGAACTATGATGGCTTTTTAATAAATCATGGATGAAAAATGTTTCTTTTTAAGCATTTTTGCAGAAGAATAGTGAATCTGCAAACTCCCGTATTCTGAAGATAGCAAAGAACAGAATCAGGTGTGCCCATACCTATGTGTCTAAGGACTTAGACAAACAACTGAGTTACGATGACTTAAACCACTGCTGAGTATGTGAAAATATGCATCTCCTGAGCCTGCTGAAAATCTCTGGCAAATTCACTGTCAGTTATCATGACTCAACTGAGGTACAATATATGAAATACCTGAGATAATTCAGCTGTGCATCTGAGACTGTTAACAAGATATTTACTTTATTACCACATTATATGTCCTACTGTGTCATTCTTTCATTGCCAGTAGAGAATCAATATAGTTTTCCTACCTTTATGCTTCACAGATCTCCAGTCTAAATACAGTCATCCCTCTTCCACTTCGCACCCCCCATATTGCAGCTTCACATCTTAGTGGCATGATTTTTCAGTGATGAAGGAGGCCCGTTTTGCAACTGTGCGTGCGTGTCCTGACACACAGACCATGGGTGCACTGCTCTGCCCGCACCGTGGCGCCCGCCCTGGCTCTGCTCCCATCCCATGGCGCCTGCCCCGACTCAGCTCGGCTCCCGTCCCGTGGTGCCTGCCCCGCCCCCCCGGCTTGGCTCATCTCTCATCCCATGGTCCCCGGCTTGGCTTGGCTCCCGTCCCATAGTGCCCACTCCACCCTGCCTTGGCTCCGCTCGGCTCCCATCCTGTAGTCCTCATCCCGGCTCAACTCAGCTCCCATTCCTTAGTCCTCGCCCTGGCTGGATTCTGCTCCCATCCCACAGTGCCTGGCAGTGCCGAAACAGTGCTGGAGTGCCAGGGGCCCATGTGATGGTGTGGGGCAAATTTGCATATTAATGAGCTGCCATTCTATGCGGAAGGAGGGCTTCGTGGGGGAGGGGCAAGACCTGTGGTACAGTGGTATAGAAGACCTGACTGTACCACTTTTACACTATTTTACGTCATCCGTAACCATACTGTATTTCTCTTGTTGATATATTTAAGTATGGAATTTCCTTCCAGCTCATTCAAATACCTCCTTCAGTACTGAGTGTTCCAAAAAGGTTACTTAACGTTAATCTATTAAGATAAAATATGTCGTAAGGCTAATATTTAGAAAAATGCTTTTACTCTAGTACCTGAGGAGTATCCTAAATGAGGAGGAGGTCAGTAGAGATATTGGGTACACCATTAGTTTCCAATAAATGAAGAGCAGTTCCTTACACATCAGTGCTAGAGATGAGTTACAGCACAGCAACTACAAAAAACCTGGGCAAGCAGATGAGCAGCTCATTGGAAGGGACTGCAGAAAAAGAACAGGATTGGAGGGAGAGGGAAAAAGAATAAGAGGTTTAAGCTAAAAGGAGCACACTGAACTGATTTTATTAAAACTGTGGGGAGTTGGGTTTAAACCTTAGACATCTCATTCCTTTGAATCGTAGACTCATTCAGGTTGGAAAAGACCTTTAAAATTATCACTCTAACCATTAACCTGACACAGTCACTTCCACCACTAAATCATGTATCTAAGTGCCACATTTACATATTTTTAAATACCTACAGGAAGGGATGGTGACTTAACCACTAGGCAGCCTGTTCCATTGCTTTAGAACCCTTTCAGTCAAGAAATTTTTCCTAATATACAAACTAAATCTGACCTGGCACAATTTGAGGTCATTCGCTCTTGTCCTATTCCACTATTACTTGGGAGAAGAGGCCAACCCCCACCTCGCTACAACCTCCTTTTCAGTAGTTGTAGAGAGTGATAAACATTAGCTCCCTCAGCTCATCCTCATCATACTTGTTCTTCAGCCACTTCACCAGCTTTGCTGGCCTTCTCTAGACACACTCCAGCACCTCAATGTCTTTCTTGAAATGAAGGGCCCAGAAGTAAACAGAATTCAAAGGGCAGCTTCACCAGTTGTGGGTACAGGGGAATAATCACTGCCTTAGTCCTGCAAATCTCAGTGTTGCATTTATTAATACAGCTATTATTTGCTGTTTCTTTGTAAGNTCCTTTTCAGAGTAGAGTCCCTTGTCAACACTTTCAATATCCACCAAAGACACGAGATGCAGATGGTCAGCACCTGCTTGCTTTGGGCATTGATTCGTCTGTATGTAGTCTTAAGTGCACTGTCACTGCTTAACAAATACATCATAAATAATTACTGTAATTAATAATGAAGCTACTTCCTTGGGCTACTTGTTCTTTCTTTGTCAGTTCTGCTGCATGTAATAGTGCTAATCTTTTAGACTCAGTAGCTATTAAATTCTTTGAGTTCGCTGGGTTGTTTCTAGCAGCAGAAGAAATTAAATATAATTAGAAATTTCCCTCGTATTTCTATTTATCCTCAGAGAACAGACATCAATTCTTGTTTGCCTGAACACATTAGGAATCAGTCAACAGGAGGCTGCTCATAATTCCTAATCACAACTCCAATTTTTTTCTACACTCTACCTAGTCCTGAAACACTGCCTCTTAGCCACACTACCATGATTCCTTTGCTATCTTCTGAGCTTTCCAGCTGCCTTTGTGGTAGCATCAGACTCAAATATACTTACAAATAATCAGAGCAACACTCAGTTTCTGTATTTCCATTCAGACCCCAGGGAAAACTCACAAGTGTGTAGTTTATGGGTATGTTTTTCATCAACAAAGACAGGGTCCTTCCACTGTCTGCACGTTTTTATTTGTTTCTATTCCCTTTAGGGGGCCTTTAGGTCCTCTACACTGCATTTAGTCCTCTCTGAAGTTCCAATGTAAATGTTTATGGGATCACAGTGTATCCTTAATCACTGACATGCTCCAAGGTAATCATTCCTTCTCCTATTTTTGGAAGCATTCAAGAAAATATTCAGAAGAACCGCAAGTGGATTACATATATTTCATGGATTTACCTTAGCACATAACCTTATTGCCCAGCTTGGGTGATAAAGCATACTGAAGAGCTGAAACAAACTGGAGCAAAGAGGAATGGAGATCTTTTGGCTGCTGCTGATGCTGCAAAAAACAACCCAGTGTCAAAACTCACCCTCAGCACCCATAGTTCAGTGCTCATCCCAGCCTTCTGTACTGTTTTGTGAGTAGGACACAGTCTGATATTGTTCCAAAATAAAGATGAATGCGACTGTTACCTAATTTAACCTGATTTGAAAGTAGCAATTACACTTACAGATTCCACAAGTTCATGATGGCCAAAAGTTCAAAGATATTCTCTGGGAACCCGCCAACCTCTAAAAGAGCTGTATCGCGTGCTATTGGACTAGGTTTCAGTTTTGCCTTTTACCTAAAACTAGCTGCTATCAATTAGCTATTCTGTCTTTCCTCTTAGTTTCTATGTGCAGTCTGAAAACATGATAACAAAGGCTCAAGAAATGGAGGGGGACAATTGTCTTTGATGATATGCTACGTATTTTGTTACTTTAAAAACTCTTCTTTGCTGATACACAGCCTTAGGGATGTTTTGTTATTATCACTGTTGTCAGTACCGAACACTAAAATTTACTGTATTTGATGTTAAAATCTCAACTCAAGGTTGTAATATCTATAAAGAAAATATTGCTATAAAGATTAAACTCTGAAGGGTTGTTCACATCCATGAGCAGACAGTAGAATAAATACTAAAAATCTTATCTTTTTCTATTTATCCGAGAAGTAGGAAACAATATGAAAAACATTTATTTCTATTTGACAGAAAATACTTTCAACAATCCATAATCATTATCTGTCAATATTCAGAGAGGTTACTGTTGATAGTAGTTGTTTGGAAGATGCTTTTCATGATGACCTTTAAATGCCACAGTACGAAGTGATGATGTATAAAAAATATTCCTTCATTTCAATATCTACTAGGAAAAAATCAAATTGCTTTTGGGTATAAGCACTATGTATGACAGTGGGACATATCTATGCATTGGCTCACTCTGCACAATGAGAAATGAACAGGATAACATTCTGAATTTGAAACCACTGCCTTTGGCCATGGCATTTCCTACTGGAAACAACGCTTAATTCATTAATCTTTAAAAATAATGTGAATGCCTTTTCATTATCATCCATCTAATTTTTTTCTTACTAGTACATCAAACATACTATACAAAAATATGCTCCCAAATGCAGTTCTAGCATATTTGTGTTTGCCTAATTGTCAGCAGCAAGATTTTGAATGCATGTTACTCTTTTATCCAACTATGCTATTGATAGGATTATTCAGAATCACCTTAATATTTTCTCAAACATGGAGCTGCAAAATTCTTATGTTGTGTCAGGTTATTCAGCAGAAGGAACTGAGATGAAACTTTTTGTATGGGAAAAGTACTCAGTAATTGCCTTTTTAAAGGTTTTCGTGTCTTCTTTTGAATTCTACTTCAAATTACATGACCAATATTTTATACTGACCATAAGACATTGAACTGAAGAGATCAAATGTGGTCAGTAAGTTTTATTACTGTTAAGACTATTGTGTATTTATTGGCCAAATCTTGTGTGCAAATGTTGATTTTTTTAAAAATTCAAAGATGTAGGAAGTAATTGCAGTTGTTGATTAATTTTGAAATAAAGAACAAACAGGAATAATACAAGCTGCATATTAGTCTGGTTGAGATATTTATATTTGTTGAAATTTAGTATTTCAACTGCAGAAATACTGCTTAGGAAGCAGATAATTACTCTTATAAATCAGATTATCTTCATGATAAAATGACATATTCACAAACAGGAGAGTGTCCCCAAACTCTGGTTGCTTGCCAAAAGAAACAGAAAATATCTATAATATTTCATATTGAAGAATGTAGCACATAAGAAGTGGGGAAGACTTATTTTGTGAAAGTGCATGGAACTGACATGGTTTTCTTTTATTTTCTTTTTGTTTCATTGGTTTTTTTAATCTCTTTTTCGAATTTAACTTCTCTTTTATGCCCTTTTATGCAAAGTAATCTCCAAGTTTTAAAAATCATTAATGAATAAACCCGCCTGAACCAGGCCAAACCAGGCCTCCCACTGATTTTATAAAGCAGGAGCATATAATTAAGCTAATTCACAAAAGAAAGAGCTGATATATTGGAAGGATGAATGACAAATCCAAGATCCCCAAAGACACTCAAACCAGAACCAGTTAAAAAACCTGTGCCTTTTAAGAGTAAATCTGGGTTTTTTAGCCAATCCACTTTTGTGGTAATTAAGGAGTTGTGCTAAATCACTAATCAACTAAGCACTCAGCAAATTAACAGCCTGATCAAGTATAGGCTTCATCCCTCCTGTCAAGTTCAGATTTGCAGTATCCAGGCCTCAGGTGAGCAGAGGGAGATGTCCCAGTGCCTCTGCAAATCTAGGCCTGTTAAACGAGAAGACCAAAAAGCACCTGCTGCTGTAATAACTGTAATGGGGAACTTCTAACAAATATTTAACTCAATGGGCACTGGGAAAATGAAACAAGCTAACCAAAATATACAACTTTACACTTTTCTTTAAGTCCACTGTGAAACCTGCATTGAAGAGATAAAGTGATCTCTGTGACTCAGCAAAGGCTTCAGTTTTTGTCAATTTTTTATTTAAAGCTCTGCTCACTTAACCACATAAAGTAAAGTAATCTTCAACCTATTTTTATGTGATGATTAAGTCTGCATGAGCTTCAAGAGCAGCCACGACTGACAGTAGAGAAGGGGGTCCTGGGATATTCAGCTGTGATATGCTGCTTCTGTGAAGGTCATCACTTCTTTCAATCACAGTGAATGATTAACTCAACACGAAGTTCATATTGCACAACGTACTTTCAGAAATGATTCATGTTAATGGTGTTTCTCAAGGGATGGATGTTGAGCAGAAGCTACATCTCAAGCTTAAAAAATGATTTAGCAATATGAAAGCCCACAAACTGAAGCTCACATGGACACATTTGATGGTAAACATCAGAGAATAAATACAACTAAGGATCATAAAATTCCATAGACTATAAATCTGACAGTTTAAGACCTTTTGGGGCTCAGATCATAGAAACTGACATCACTTACGCAGCCATTCCTTGATTCAGCTCTACGTCTTTTCCTGAGATGCAAACAGAAGATATTTTCATGATTCTGATACATTGGAGCAGTTCAAAAGTAGCTACGTCAAAAAACACAATATAGTACAGTTCTGAGGAAATACCGCTCCCTTCAATACTACCATCTCTCCCCACTTCAGTGCTCCTGGGACGTACCTTCAGCAGAGTGGCACTGGGAACCTTTATGCAGGTTTGGAGATGTGGCGATGCAGGCTGTGGCCAGGCGGAGAGGTACACACCGCACCTTTCTACCCAGGAGCCAACTATCTGCTGCCTCCCCAGGCCGGCACTCCCTTGCTTTCACACGCATGAAACTGTTTTTCGGTTAATGCTGAGCACTCCAGTGAGTGACTCATAGCCTAGCATGCTATGCCTCTCTTTCTGTAGTCCCATTCCACTGCTCTCCACGTTTGTGTTTACTAAAGCCCATTGCACAGTCCCACAGTTGATTTGCTTTCTCAAATGCAGGTGCATGTTGGAGTCCCAAGTCTCCTTTAGAGGACATAGTCATTTTAGAGATTTCTGAGTTGGATAGATTAGTTTTCTTTGCAGTCTGATTTTGAAACTCTTTATTATTGTGCTAGCTTTTCACCTCTCCTGTTTAAGTTTCTCTAATATTCTCTACAGTCATCTCAGTATAGGTGTGCAACTTAGTCTGCACAATGACTTTGCTGTAATGCTATCCTTTCACCTTTTCAAGTCATTAATGAACTCATTAAACATCATGGCACATCATAATAAACAGCTGGGGTAGTTAATCTACCACTATGATGAGCTTTGGTTATTTAAACTTACTTGTTTTTCATCTCTAGTCAGCAGCAATCTTAAAATCTCATCATTTAAAGGCTCGAACTGTGTCCTGATCTATCTGTTAATGTACATTT
The DNA here is from genome assembly GCA_013390025.1 of Pitta sordida. Lineage (NCBI taxonomy): Eukaryota > Metazoa > Chordata > Aves > Passeriformes > Pittidae > Pitta > Pitta sordida. The sequence goes on from WEKX01014286.1 coordinate 11,202, forward strand.
CTTTCATATTTATAATTAGTTTCTCTAGAACTAAGTATAATTTAAATAAAAAATTCAAAAATTCTTTTATTACGTGGTTAAGCCTTTTACACTGGTGCGGTAGGAATGATACAAAAAATAGTTTCTGATGCTTAACATAGTCTCTTAGCAGATGCATGATCTTATGTTGTCTTGTCCATTTGTTGTTCTAATATCTGCAGATTTTTTTAGTCTCTTAGTGTTTTGTTTATTCTAATGAACTATATGGAATGTCTAAAATCCACAGTAGATCAGAAAGGCGTATAACACAAGAACATAAATAATTTGTGGAGCAGAGACAGAAAACCAGTATTCCCCTTTCTCAGGAGATCAACAACACCCCTATCTCTTGATTAATGATCAGAGGAACAAGAGATTTATCATAATTCCCCAGTGATCTCTGTCTTGATGTTTATATGTCATTTTCTAATTTCTTCCTTCATGTGAATATACCCAGTTCTATGAGAGCAATCTCTTATTTCTAAAACTCTATAGTCAGAATGTCTTGTACTGTAATTTTTCATATACTTTTCTCACCTAACTTTTTTCATGTTATAGGATAAAAATTAAACTGAAGATTTTTTCCATTCTGAATGACATTTCTGATTTTCTGTTTTTTTTAAAAATGTAGACTGATACACAATTTTCAAATAAGGGCAGGCAAAGCTCTCGGACTCTGTACGGGTGTTAGGTGGTGAGTTGGACTAGATGATCCTTATGGGTCCCTTCCAACTCATAATATTCTGTGATTCTGTCATTCTGTGAAAAGTCAAAATAGCATCTCAGCATGGATGCATATTCTAGCTATTTTACTTCATGCACTAGTGGAGTGTGCAGTCCTGAGGGGCATCAGGACACTGAATTTTAGAAATCCAAACTTCCAGCTCTTCAAAGAGTTAGTCATTGAGACCCCCTGAGTGCCCTCTGAGGACCCCCTGAGAAACTCCCCTCAGGGACAAGGGAACACTTCTCTTATGAAGGCAGGATGAGAATGTTGGGGCTGTTCAGCCTGCAGAAGAGAAGGATCCAGGGACACCTTATTGCAACTTATTGCAGCATTTCAGTACCTAAAGAGGGCCTACAAGAAAGATGGGGACAAACTTTTTATCAGGGCCTGTTGTGATAGGACAAGGGGTAATGATTTTAAACTAAAAGAGGATATATTTAGATGGGATACAAGGAGGACTTTTTTTTACAATGAAGTACGTAAAATACTGGAACAGGTTGCCCAGACAAGTGGTGGATGTCTCATCCCTGGAAACATTCAAGACCAGGTTGGATGGAACTCTGAGCAATCTGGTTCAGTTGATGTCACTCCCTGCTCATTGCAGAAGGATTGGACTAGACTAGCTTTAAAAGATCTCTTCCAACCCAAACTATTCTATGAGTCTATGAATATCAGGATATGAATCAATAAAAAAGGAAAGCCAAAAGGAAGGAAAATAATCTTCTTGGAAATCTTGAAATAACCTTCTTTTAATCAGTTCTTCATCAGAATTCTTTAAATTTTTCAATTTATTGCTAATATGAAGATTCATTTTTTCCTGATTTGACCACAAACCCCACTTCTTGGCCTCTCTGAAATCAGAAACTTTACTTCACCTGACAGAACCTGCTTTTTAGCAAAGAATAATATGATTTTAGTTGTATTAATCACCTCTGCTGAGCTTCAGTAGCTCTGGCAAGGTTAGCAAATGTGTGGATGTAATGGGCCTGTAAAAACATTCTCTATTTCTTTGAAACTTGGTGATTGTTTTTCTTTGTCTGTTGAATTAATCAAGTAATGATTAATGTTGGCCTGATAAGTCTTACATAAAAGTGAGGCATTAATTTTATCTTTACCATCATAAGACTGTCTAATGTCATGAATGCCTGCAAGAGGTATGAAAAGATTAAAGAACTTTGAGAGAAGGCTAACTTTTCTGATCTGAAAAATAAAATCAGGACTATTTTAATTATTTCCCCTTCTTCTAGCAGATATGTGAACTGCAGCTGAGATTTGTTTAGTTTACATTTTTCTCTGGATTGCAATGGCTCAAAGAGGGCTGCTTTACTCCTTGAAGAGTTAAATCTTTTTCTTCTGCCATTCCAGGGCACCTCTGTGTGCTGTCCAATTTATACACTTCAATGTGGAGAAGGGCAAATAAGTACCAAGAAACTCCTTGCTTTGAGAATAGTCTTGAAATATTATTTGTGCTCCACTGTTTACCTGGCCAGCCTAAGAACACACCATGATCACAGCCTCTCTTAGAGAAAGTCACATTTCTTTTCAGGGAATGTTTTATAAGCACAGTAACACCCATATCCTGCAACTGCTAATGACAGCATGGATAATCTAATGGAAGAGTGACTCTGGATTTCACATCTTATTCATAGGCAACCATTCAAACACACAATGGGAATCTTCAAAAACACAAATGGAGGGTAAGCCTCAATTTCTCCTTGACTTCTGGCAGGACTGAGAAATCTTCTTACTCGTTGTGTCTCAAAACATCGCCCATAATAAATAAAACGCCAAGCTAGAAATACTGCACTCCAGTGAAGCTGACTTATGCTGAAGATAAGACAATGTCTCTGAGTTTATTGAAACTATTGTTTTTAGTAGTTTTATAGCTTATCCTTCAGTACGTGTTATGAACACCATATCTTTTAAGATTACAGTGAGAAGAAATTTATCTAAAATATAAAATGCCTAATAAGTAATGAAAAAAAAGACTGCTTTTGTATTGAGTTCAAGATTTAATGCCTACGAAAGTGAACTGCCTTGACTGCCTTTATATGCTTCTTGTAGCATCCACATTAGGACATGTTTACAGAGGAGAGGATACAACAGCAGAAGGAATTTCCCCATGATCGTTGCCCTGTGAGGTATCTAACCCAGGAACATAGTGAGGGACCAGCTGTGCAGTTCACCCTGCTTCTAAGTACACTGAAGCTGCATCCAGTCTTAGTATCCTTCCATACATCCTTAATCATGGTTTTTTCAGTTTATTGTACAATAATTAGACAGACCTGTTGGTTGAAGCAGAAGAATCAACACCTCGTAATTACTTCATTGTAAAATGTAATGAGCTTTGGAACCTGACTTACTGTAAAAATTGCAGCGTAATAAATAGAACACAGTTTTCCAACTATAAACTAGCAGCGAATTCTGTTAGTGTATTTCTTCATGAAGCATGTTTATGTGATAGTCTTCCACTTTTATGGCGGAACTTTATCACCATAAGGTGCATTTCATGACAGCGAAATAACTACATTCAGTTAGACTTGTCACCATGTGCCTTCAGTATCAAGACACATGCTGATTGTATCAAATAGTGTTGGCTGTCTTGGCTGCAAATAGAAAAGATGATTACACTGTTCTCTTTAGATGTGATGTAATATCACTCACCTCACTAAAAACTGAAGGTCAAGGTTGTCTAAGAATATGAGAAAGATCATCTATTGAAAGCTTCATAATGTGATGATAATGCACTAAGAGAGACAGCAGTAGTTTTACATTAACATCCCTGTGATTTCTTATGCAAGAGGCAGAGTACAGTCTACAAACTAAGCAAGTGACCACTGGTGCAGTTATACCTCCTCCATTGCGAGGAAAGCGACAGGCCAATGCCATCGTGAAAGCCTAACCTCGCAAAGAAGTGCAGGTCGTTAATATGCATGCAGGCCACGCCCATTGCTCCACCCCCCAGAACTCTGGAGCAGTGCGGACAATTCTCTGCTCCTTCCCCTTGTCTCTCTCAGCACAAGCGAGCAAAGGGAACCGTTTCTGAGCGGCTGCTGTGACCGTGTGGGCTTGCAGCCCAAAACTACCCCCCCAAGCCCGGCCTGGCCTGGCCCCAGTGCTCGCGCGGGGTCTCAGCGGAGCACACAGAAGCAGGTCAGGGTGTTGCAGGTCTCTAAACGCCGTGCCCGAGCCGCACCGCGCCCTGTGCAGTGGCCGAGCCGCTGTGGGGGTGGGGGGGTGGAGGGGTCAGGTTGGTATGGGAGTTTCTTTCCCTTTAACATCCACCAGTCCCATGAGAGAGGAGCAGCGCTCCCAGACAGCCCCAGAGGGCAGGGGAACAGAAGCCCCCTCCCAGCACACAGCTTGCCTCACTTTTGTGAGGCAGTCTCCCCGTTCAGGGACCTCCCCACAGGGCGGGATGAGTCCCGCCCCACAGGCACCGCGGCACTGCCCCTTGGCAGAGCAGAGTCAAACCGTGCATGTCTCAGCCAGCTGAGCTTGCACACGACAGAATCATATTTGCGAAAAAATTGCTTCTCAAATGGGCGAGGTCGTGAAGGAGAAGTCGCGATACAGAGAGGATTCACTGTATATTTATATAGAAAACAGAACAATTCCAAGAATTCCAATGCTACCATATTTTCTAGCCATTTATTTTTCTCACAAAGGTCAATAAAAACAGTTCACACCCTTGAGTGAAATGACAGCAAAGGATTAGTACATTATTAATGCATTTATGTCAGAATGCCATTATCATCTCTTTGAGCCTGTGAGATAGCTTGAATAAAATAAGGGAAAGAAAATCAGGGAATAAAAGTCATGGAATCTAGTGAAATAGTTTTGATTTTAAAAGTTTGCTTAGGATCATAGTCAAGCCTTGTAAAACCACTGGCAACACAGTTTGTATTGAATGTGGATAACAGAAATGCTTGAACCTCATATCAGAAGTAAATACTGAATATATTGCAAATCATGGTACACTGCTTGTGTAATTTTAATGGAAGCATAAGACATAGTAACTCTAAGGGGAGACTGATTTCTGGCAGTTGAACCTTAAGCAAGTGGTTCATTGCTGGATGATGGGCAAGTAGAAGACAGCGGGTGTGGAATCACGAGGAGATTCTGCCAGTTACTGGAGCCTGGTGTAGGGATGGCTCTGGCTGCCTGATTGCCATGGCAACCACCAGAGAAGCTCCCCCTCTTTGCCCTCAGCTGGAGACATTTGGTCCCCTACTGCTTTGTCGCCTGTGGCTCTGTGACAGCCAGACCCTCACCCCACCTATCTGAAAAGAACAGAGATCTGGAAGAAAGAAACTGATCTGTGATGGGTTTTCAGCTCCCCCCCAACTAGCATGTGAGAATAGGAAAATTCAGGAGAGAGAACCAGCATTTAATATTGACATAATCAGCATAAAGAATTAGAGTATAATCTTCTTGGAAAAGACAGTTTAGTCTAATTTAGGACTGCATACTGAAGTATTTTCGTGGTAGACACTGAATGACTTTGTGTCAGCAAAAGAGAACAGAAATAACGTTGTTTAAATGTCCTATTCAGGCATTTTCATCCTTTAAAATGCGTCATAGTAATCCTTAACCTTAATTTCTATCATTCAGGATACTGAATCTAGGAAAATATGTAATCTACCTAAATCATGTTAATCTAAAATACTGATATATATTCTTAACATCTTAGTGTATTTTATTTTGGGAAAACACATAGAGCCTGGAATAATGACAAATATTGAAAGGGTTGCATATTGAAAATACTGTATTCGGGGATTAATTTTAATGATGTTTTAATATTTATTTTATTGCTTTAATTTTAATTTTTGCATTTTGGTTAATGAGAGTTGTCTCCTTAAGAACACATTTATAAATAGAAACGTATCAGCTTACTAAATAATTTTGATAAGATGTCACCCATGACACTGAAATTTCGGTGGATGTTTTAAATCAAATAATATTCCAGCATGATCATCGCAAGTTTCCTTTTCAAAGCAAACAGAGGTATAAGGAGATATCATAGAAGTTTTAAAAGAAAGAGAGGGGGAGAGAGAGAGAGAGAGGGAGAAAGCAAATGATACAGAGAAAAAAATTAAATTGAAGTAATTGACAGAATGGAAGTAAGAAGTAGAGGGATTGCCAAGTGAGTAATGAGCTAGAGGCAAAAAGGCATGGGTCGGTGGCTCTCAGGGCCTCGATTCCCACCAGGGAGGCAGTGGTGCCGTTTAGGAGTTGGACTCGATGATCCTTGTGGGTTCCTTCCAACTCAGAATATTCTGTGATTCTGTGATTCTTGGAGCACCTCTTGCCCCATCTCCATGCCAGGGGATCTCTGTTGGATGCCTGCTGTTTCTCCCCCTTAAATTCTTAACAAGGAGGTATTTACACAGAGGTCTCTTCTTCAGATCAGCTGACACTGAGCTCTGCACTATGGCATCACTTTTCCTGGCACAGTGGTTTTGGAAATGTGAGCTCATACAAGTGCAGCAGAAGTTAGTGACTGCTGTAGGTGCTCGGCTGTCTCACACCCTATCCCTTTCCTTTTCCATGCATCTGCCCCTTTGAGGTGCTCTCAGAATTCAGTCAGAGGGAAAGGAAAGAACTGAAAAGCTCCAAACACGTTGTGGCTTCCATATTTCCTGTCTTGCTGAATTCCTGCACCTGGACTGGGGTTTGTCCTCTGTGTGAAGAGGGGGTTTTGCTGTACCTGTCTGGATCTGGGCACCGAGACATTGTCAAGGAATTACTGCATCTTGGTAATTACAATTACTTGGCATCTCTTCAGAGAGATGTGATCTGGATTACTCATGTGGATAGAGTGGCAATATCAGTCCTTTAAATAGCTGCATGGGGGAGCTTGATTTTCTCATCTATGTAAACCATTATATTTAGACATAAACCATCCCTTTTTCTAGTCACAAAAGGGCACCGTACAAGCTTTGTTTGTTCCTACAAAATGTGACAGAGTTAAGTTTTGTGTAAAAAAATCTGGTAATCAGAATGGGCTTGTTTTGTCTTTTTTAACTGAAAATAAAACTCAAAGGAAATTAAAAAACTCCCCTGCTATTAAACTTTATCACCAATAACCCTATGCATAATAATCAGTATTTTGTCCTGATTGTATTTTCCTATCACTCAAATTTCAGAGGCTTAGGTCAGGTCCTTGCTACTGAACATACATAACATTGTCTTCTAAATTCCCTGTAACTATTCAAATAGCAGTTCGAAAAGACAAATTGCCTATCACTCCAAAGTCTTAAAACAAAACAAAAGGCACCATATTGCCACTTTAGGGACACATTTGTTGCCTGCTGTTGCTATTATATATGTCATTTCAGTCCTGCAGTTAGCTATAAACTACATCTTTTCTTTTTCCAGAGAGAAATAAGAGATGCCTGAAGGGAAGCAAGAATGGAAAGCATCCTTAAAATGACTGATTTACAATTGGTAAGGAGATACAATATGAAAATTATAGCTTTCTTAGTGTGTCACATGCCAAGCTTACACAATGTTCTTGCTTTAAAAGCTGGCCCACGGTCCAGGGTGGTAGCTCAGAGGACAGCATGACATCCATGCAGCTCTGTGACAGGCAGAGGTTCCAGGTCATGGTTCCAAGACAGTCATCCTCTCAAGGGATGAGCTCATGGGACACCCTAACTGCAGACACTTCTTTGCACAACAAGCGTTATGCTGCAACCTACCTTTCTGCAGTACATCTGAGAATGCAATGGAAACAATAATTGAGCCCCCCCCCCAAAACAAACAGAAAGAGGAAGGCCCCTGTGTTTCAAACCAGGGGCCGTTTCCAGAAGTAAGCAGCCTCTTAGCATAAAATCCTACCCAATTGCTAGTGAATAAATGAAAGCCAGTGTGACTGAAAAGCAAACATACAGAATGCTATTTTTAGGCTCCTAATATCTAGAAGCATGATGTGAGTTAATCTGCTTTAGCTCCTGTTCTACTTGCTCTCTAACCTAGGATGTTAACTAGGATGTGTTGCTGCAGCCTCTGGGTTGCAGTGTTGTATTCTAGAGCATCTACCTTCACTTTGCCTACAAGGTATAAGGGGAATATGTGCATTTTGGAGTGTAGGAGATGCATGGCAGTTCTTCGCCTTTTTACAGTCTAAGCTGATAATGACTAGGACCACTGCAGATTAATTTTTCATTTTAAGCAAAAACAATGTTCATCATGTAATTTTGTGGAGAATCTGGCCCATTGCCATGGTAGGTATGGTGCCTGGCTCAAATACCTTCAGCAAAGTAGAGAGAGATGAGTCTGATACTGATTGAGTCTGTGTCTGAAGTTTATTCAGTCTATTTCATAATCTAGTATTTCACAAAAATCCTGCTACTTCCTAGTAGCATAAACAAAATTCAAGACTTTTTTTAACCCTTGCATCCATTATCTACACAAGTTCTTATGGTCCATAATTTAACAAACTCTTCTTCAATACCTTTTGTATTTTTCCTGTCTGTATTTTACTGTAGCATGAGATTCTGTATTTTCCTTTTGTCCTTTGTAGAAAAGTATTTCACTTCATTTTCTGTTTGTTACCTGATAATTTCATTCCATGCCTGCTAGCTCCAATCTGGTCAGAAAGAGAAATGATTCTTCCTCAGTTTTGTTGTCTAGTTACTCAGGACTGCAGAATCTTTTCTGTAACTTTGATGTACACCTTTAGGTTTAACTACTTTAAATAATGTAGTATCACTGCCAACTTTATTCATCCCAGATTTACACTGTGTTTCAAACAATTTATATACGTATGTAGCATAGATCCTAAGGAAACTCCCACATGTAAACTACTTCCACTGGGCATCTGTAATTTATTCCTGGTATTTTTTAGGTATTAATATTTAATTTGACATTCATCCATGAGAGGATCCTCACTCGTATCAATTAATAAGTTGTAATACTCCAAATACATATTGATTTTCTTTACCTAGAATCTGTGATTTCTATAGGAAATTCCTGAAATACAGAGCAGTTACACCAGTGTCTCCAAGAATCAAATTTGGCTTGCTATAAATGTAAGTGAGCTACTCCACAGAGATTTACTAATAAGTTGCACAGTGATTATCACTCTAGTGTTCCTATTTTCCCACTACATGCTGGGATTTTTGTTTAAAAGTCTTGCGAACTTGTTTTGAAAAATAATCCTTGATGCAGTAACCCAAGAACATAAACCAGAGTGATATAACAGTTCAAATCTCGAGCTTTAATTTGTATTTAATTAGCTAGTTTTTGTTGAGTTTATTAAATTTGGTTGACTTCTAAAAGAACACCCACTGAGTTTTACGAATATGCATATTGTATGTCTGTTTGGTATAGAATGAAACTCCCAATTATAATGACAATGAAGCTGTAGTTACACTTTTAATAATCAATTATCACATAAGTGTCTTGATTAACAGCTGAAATTGAGTTACTGACTAGATATTCCTTTATATGGGGTCTTCAGGAACTGTTTTCCTTAAGGAGATACACCCTCAAACTCAGAGTACCTGCGTACACATCTATACTCAAAAAATGGTAAAGGAATATTTACAATATTTACACTTGTTGTCACAATAGAAGATTGCAGATCTGTGTCAAGATTCCTACCTATATCAATAATCATTTAATCTGCACCTGGTAGTCGACGCTAAATGGGGATTCAGTGTTACTTCTTGAACTGTTCATGAGCAGTTGCATTGTTTGAGACAAATATCTTCAATTTCTCAATGAGCTAAGTGGAAATTACAGACAGGTACCACCTATCGATACTGTAAAGAGACGCTTGAAGGCAGGTAAATGGAAGAGATAAACACAAAATACCACTAGGCTGAGATATAACTGTGATTTAACAAATAGCTTGGGGAGCAGGAAATCAAAATAGCTAAACAATTTTTCTGGCCTTATTGCTAATTGGCTGGTGATCTTGGGTAGTGTCAGGTAGGAATTGCACATGAGACCTTCCTAACAGAGTGTTAAACTGCACTGCTTAGTGCTCTATACTCTTCTCATGTTGTATCTAAGCCTATAGCAGGTTTTTTGAAGTGCTTAAAAGTGATGTTCACCACTTGACATTTTGAGCTAGTTTATTCTCAGTATATTGTCAAAAATGAAACCTCCAATGTTTTCTCATTTTTGTGTGCTGTTCAGAGCATCAATGTTTGCCTTGTTGTTTTTCCCCTAGGAAGATTGCCTTGTCTACTAATTTGAATGTTTTAGTCTTTTAATCTACATGGATTTTAATGAAAACTCTTATGACTGTTAGTTCACAGATTTTCCTTGCATTAAAAAGAGCCCGAGGTTTTTCCATTGAAGTCACAGTCCTAATATGGTGAGAAAATACCAGCACCTAGAAGTAGCGACTTAAAAAGAGTGAATTACTATTTGAATGGAAACAATCCAAGATATTAATTCTGACTTTATAGAGCCTTTTGAAGCAGTAGTGTGAAACCTCAGTTCTTACACTATGGACAGAAATCAAGAATATATGTAGAGATTTCAGAGTTCTGGAGAGAATAGTAAGTTAGAGGGCAAAACAGCCTCTGAATTTGGGAGAGCAATGGTTTGGAAATGGGGAGATGTAGTTACTCATTTTGGAGAGCAACAGAGGGAAACAATGAACAAAGATTTCTTGTAGCTTCCTCTCATTTTAAAAATTATCCTCTAGCAAAGATAACTGTATTCTGGAGCCTTCAGTTTAGCAGGTCCTGCCAGAACTTAAACATCTTGGCACATCATTGAAGTCATGCTATCCAAAGAGGTCCCTGAAAGTCTTTCTTGCTCTCCAGGGGTATTTCGTTGTTTTGCACCAAATATGATAATATGCAAAAGTGATATACAGTGAATCCTCTCTGTATCGCGACTTCTCCTTCATGACCTCGCTCATTTGTGAAGCAATGTTTTCGCAAATATGATTTAGCACCAGGGTCGGACCGGGGGGCTTGGGGGAGAGTGGCGTGGGGTTTAGGCTGCGGTCACAGCAGCCGCTCAGAAACGATTCCCTTTGCTCGCCTGTGCCGAGACAGACTATGGGAAGGAGCAGAGAATTGTCAGCAGTGCTTTGGAGTTCCGGGGGGTGGAGCAATGGGCATGGCCTGCATGTATATTAATGACCTGCCGTTCTTTGCGAGTTTAATGTTTTGCGATGCCTTTGGCCTGTCCCTTTCCTCGCGATGGAGGGGGTTTAACTGCATTTAGAAAAGAATAGATTAGAAAATATTAAAGGTGGACAATGTCTGCTTCCCAGAAAGGGAACACCAGAATTATTCATTCAAGCATTTGAATGAAACCTCACATTTCTCAAGGTATGCCCAAAGGACTTTCTTCCCTCTTTTCCTCCTGATAGCACTTAGTGAGAATCATATTTTCCAAAGCCTTCTGACCTGCCCACAGCCCTCCGTTTTACTGAAAGCTCTTGCCAGTAAGCAGGACATGCGCAAGTAAACAAGGACATAATTAATAGTTCACTTCACATTTCACAGATGTTGACATCCTGAAACCTTTGCCTCACTGCTAACTCAGAGCTCTCCAGATACAGGCAATTCACCCTACTCTGCAATAAAATCTTCCATCTCAAATTTTAAGGATATCCTGGACATTTGTAAAAAGTGGCTGCTAAGGTGGGAATGTTCTTATGAATTTCCACAATCACCACCAGCCTATGGGTGTAATGGAATATATGGGCACTAGGTACCAATGGAAAGATCCATTCTAGAGAATCCTTCGCTTCTTCATTTTGTGTGACAGATAGAAACAAAACAAATAGCACTCAGGTACTGACGTGTAATAATTTCCTTCTTATTTTATCACTATGATTGATATGAAGCGAGCAATGCTTCCAAATGCTACACAGATGGGGGAAACTAGAGATTTCTCTGTCTTTTAGAATGGGCAGACAGTATGTAAGAATTCAAAGTTTCAGTTTTAAATAAAACACCTGCTTTACTTATGAAGGCATAATATTCCTGTGGACGTTTTTGGTGTTGAAAGCAAACACATAATTTCAATTTTGGGGGAGAAGGCTGCAAACAAACTTTTAAGCTGAGCCACAGAAATTCTGAATAACCATGGGTTAGAGGAAATTATAGTTCTGTAACACACACTGTGTAACAGTGTTATTTCTTGTAATTGCATTTAAGATTGAGGCTAAGCTCTGCTTTTATTGAAGTCACTGACTGTCATTGTAAAATGAATATATCCTGCAATCTTTGGACCCTGGAACATAGAGTGAGCAAAATCAGTTATGTACCTGCCTTCTTCTAGAGCAGCCTGTACATCTTTGTTGTTTTGGCTGTATCAAATATGTATAGCAGATGCCATCTTCTGGCAGTGTCATTTTTGGAAATCAGTATTAACCTTACGCAGCTTGCAAGTAATAAACTATGAGGTACTGATTTTTAACTATTGAAATATGCTTCATGTCAAAGAAAAGTGTTAAGTCCTTGCAGTTTAATAGAAAACATTAACAGTTCAGAGACATTAGCTAAATATTCTGCTTTTCAATTTACATTTCAGAATAGTCTTGTAGTAAAGAACTGTATGTTGAAGGTTCAAACGTATCAATACATATTTAAAGTATATTAGAATTTTTAAAAGGACAAAATTTGCAGGTAGGGGTTAATTTTTTATTTGGACTACTTGCTGCCTTTGGAAAAAGCGAACAAGCTTTGGGACTCAAAAGGGGGTTTATAAACTTATCTTCAAATTATTTTCTAATTATACACAGAAGAAACAGGAATCAAAGACAAATATGTCTTGATTAACAGAGAAATCTAGCACAGTAACATGAAAAAAAAACCAGAATTAAAGTGGATAAAATACAAACCAGTTTGATTTGCCTTGGATGTATTTAGATAATTTCATTGCATTTCACAAGTAGTTATTGAACTTCAGTAGCACCCCTAAGTGGCAAACCAGTATGGCAAGGCCACACAACAAGCTACAGGAAATGAGGTCTGCAACTTCTGCCACGCAGTAGTTACCTTTATCACGTCAACAGGTTGTCTGGCTCTCTGCAGTGTCTTCATGACGTCTTTGGCACTGCTGCTTTCACAAACCTGAAAAAAAGCCATAGTGATGATTCTTCCAGCTAACTGTAATCTATGTTTGTTTTGTATTTCCAAGTCCTTTTGGATTTAGTGATGTTAACTTAAGGAAGAGCAAGTGTCTCTCTGCACTCTACCTCTGCTTTTACCATTTTTATTACAGTCAGATTCACACAAGACACCAAACCAGTAGTAGTGAGGAGGTTAGAAACAAGTGCAAAGTGATCTTACAATGTCAGGGCTGCTGAGGCTTCAGAAAAAAAAGAACTGTCAGAAAAAACTGACACCTTGTACCAGATTGACATTACTTCAGTGTAGACAGGAGAAAACTAATGGCTACACACATCATAGGACAGTGAGTTTAATCTTGCTGAAGCTTCTCCACTGTATTTAATGCAATGCATTGCTATAGTTTCTTCTGTTAAAGGTGATTAAAAGGTTGATGCTGAAACATGGATCCTGCAGGATCTGACATAATTTGCAGCCCATAGATTCTGTGGCCTTTGAAAAGGAGCTTTTTGCTGTGGTCATACATGGAAGAAGCAGTCAAATACAGAAGCAGTAGTGGCTAAAGTATTTACTTTTGCTGCACCCAGGAGCGGGGTGCATTTCTGGATAGCAAAACTGTCATCTCTGCAACACCAGTCTATGAGTGGATACCTGTGCCACATTTCACAGAATCACAGAATATTCTGAGTTGGAAGGGACCCACAAGGATCATCAAGTCCAACTCTTAAACAGCACCACTGCCTCCCTGGTGGGAATCGAACCCCTAGTCTCCGGCATGAAAGGTGGGGACACTCACCACTGTACTAAAGTGGATTTTCTCCCATCCCTACATTTTCTCCCATCCCTTTGGGGTTTGCTACAGGACAGCCCAAATCCCTGGTGATCTGTATTAGTACCAGCATGAGCCTCTCCCTTGGATGATCATGGTGGTAATTGCAGCTGGCCTAAATCACAGCATGAAAACACTGGGGAGAGACCCATCCATTTGGAATATTCCTAGGAAATGGGTAAGATTTTAGCAACTACACCTTGATTACATCATCATGGCTGCAGCCTTGTTAATTGATGGCTGCCAGCCACATGTAGATGTCTGTCCATAAAACAAATCCCCTAGGAGGCTGTGAGATACTTCTAGACCTACATAATGCTGTGCATTCATGTTTACAGCAACCAGAAAGCTGTGCCTCAGCTGCTGTAGCTGGGATTGTTTACATTACAATTTAGTAATAAAGCCAACAAAGTGCCACTTACTAAAGTTATACCTTTTACAAAGGTGTTTGAAGTTGTCAAAAATTTAGAGTTGCTTTTTGTAGGACTTTCTTTTGCTTGATTTTAATGCAATTCTGCTCAGACTCTTTGGCAAGGTTTTGCAGCTGTACATGGAACACAGTCCCAGTTAGGGGCTGGTTTTGCCATTGTTGCTTATCTGGCAGCTGAGAGCCCATCCCTCTAGAACATCTCAGCTTGGCCGAGCCCTTCGTGCCTCTCACTGAGCTTGTGATCTTGGTATGGCAGGGACTGTTTCCATAGCCCTAATTGCTTAGTTTGCAAAGTTCCTTGTTACAAGTGTTTTTGCGCTTACTGAGGCATGTGAATCAAACTTGTCGGTGTTTGCTTCAGCCCCATAAACAGTGCTTGTTACAATGTGGGCTATTTGCCTGATTATTCAGAAATCTAATCATTGTAGGCTTCATTCTAGCAGTGCTCACACTGAGCTTGTTTTGCAAAGCCCTCTCACGACTTCCATTATCCTTTTAGTACTATGAAATTCTTTCACATCATACTGTTTTCAGAAAAGGAGTGTAAAAAAAAAAAAAAAAGAAACGCCCTACAACAGAAACAGCCTCTCTGCACAGTGCAATATTGTTTTCCAAGACATGCCCAGAACTTCTACTACTTGTTTTACTTTGTGGGAACAAGGGCTAAGTCCTAAGCCTCATTGCAATATCTTTCTCCTTATTTAAGTAATTACTGCCTTAAATCCAAAAGTAGAATCAACTAATAAAACCTGGAAATTGCTGTAACTGATGTAGAGAAAACACAAACAGGCCATGTTTTCCTGCTGGAGGTTTTAACATGAAAAACTGGAGCGTAACTATTGTCATTGTCTGAAACTTCTGTAGCGGCTGGTAATTTACATTAATTAAGTATGCAAATAGATGATATAAACAACAAATTGGCCTCAGCGTTAACAGTTTTCCTCCCATATTTTCAGACAAGTGAAGTGGTATAATGGTATGGAAGGGATCTAATTCATCCTAATTCTGATCTTCCTCAGGGAGCAGAAGGAATCCAGCTGGGCTGCTGTTGGTGTTAGTAATTTTGACACATGGAAGATTTTATTTTAATGTAATTTCAGATAAAGATTACTTGGTTTTTTTTCCTATTTTTTTAGCAACACTTGCAGCCAAAAAAATGTGATGAGAATTAGGTTATTGATGGCCAATCACATTAACTCAAACATGCAGGATTCTTGTTTTGTAGGTGGAAACACAGTCTATAATTTTTAGGAGTCATCAGATTAGTGCAAACTATTTCTAGGCAGTATGCAAGCATCCTGGTTGCATTTTTTGCTACTCTGAAAGGACTGTGTTGTTGAAGCTCCCGAAATTAGTACTTAAGGTTATTGATTCGTTTTCTGTCTGGGCATGGTAGAAAATGTGTGTCAGAAAACATTACAACAACACTCACTTATTCCTAGAAATACTTTTCTTTTACAGCTAAACAAAATGAATGAAGAATGTATTCAGATTTAGATATCTATGTGTTTTCACCACAGTTCCCCAGAGAGCTCTCTAAACCCTATATATCACATTCCTTTATGTTTCATCCATTTTTCCCTCCTAGAAGGAGGAATGTCACAACCTGCCTCAGCTCCAGAGCCCCTGGCTTACTTCCCCATAGCTGCCCCATAGGCCATTTGTTCTGGTCTCACGCGTTGCTCATCTTTCAGTCATGCCATGCATGCTGCTTGCTAATTGCATAGTGGCTAACTAATCTGGGTCTTCCACTCATTTGGGGTGGGGGGTAGGGCTACTTCTGATCAGCTCATGGACCTCTGCAATATCTCTCGCAGTGTAACAGTGGGTAAATAATTGAGCTGTGTTTCATCAGAAACTTAACTCTTTTGACTAAAGCATTTTCTTTGCAGATCTATTTCTACAATTCTACAATGATTTATAGCACTGGTCTTGTCTTCATTCCTGTACACATTTGCTGTATTTAAGTCAGTGGTTGCAGAGCAGAACCATGCACTGCTGCTTTCATTACTTCCTTACCTGCAGATAACTGCAAGTTTTACATATTTGAAGTCAGATTTGCTTATTTTGATTGGCAGCATCATTTATGTGGTTTTATATCATCTCTTTTAAGTGGAACTGAGACACAACTGCAAATTCTACCATCCTGGGGTCAGAATGTCCCTCTATGCTTTGCCAGTACATTTGTTCACCTAGGCACTGGCAGAAGCCAATAGAAAGCAAACTCAGATAAAGCATATTCAGTAGTTAAGAAAAATTGTCTCAGGTATTAGCTTGGCTCCACTCATAGCCTTTTAACTTTAAATATAAGATGGAAAAATCTCATAATTAATAGAGAGTGAAAACCAAAAGCAAACACAGCTGTATTCCCCAGTCTTTACTTGACAATTATTTACAGTTGCAAAATATCCTGAACCTTTTATTATTAAACTTGATTATTTTGGAGACTGATAATTTTTCTTCCATAGCTCTCTGCTCAACAAAACCACAATAAAATCCTTTGATCCTATATCTTATAAGCACAAAGTAAGAACATCAGCCAAAATAATTCAAGATTTTTCTTCAGAGTTTTCATGTTTCCAGATGTGAAGACAAATGCAAATAAGTTCTTTTAATACTGCTTTGGTTTTGTTTAATTTTTGATAGCTTATATATAAGCTCTACAGACTCTAGCAATTCTAACAAAGACTAGAGTTTTTGAAGATCAGTCCTGCAGAATTACTGTGTGACCATTGCATAAAACCCTCTGTACTCTTATGTAATTACTTGTGTTCTAATTTTATGTCAGAACTGCAGACACTGTGAATTTGCTATGATTGCACTGCAGCAAGAATTACTGGAATAGTCAGGCACCATTTCATGGATTTCAAGGAATTAAACTTAAGCAGTCAGTCATACTTGCATTTGCTTGCTGTAATCTAGGCCTGTTTAAAGGGATGATATCTTGAGAGAAAGGACTTGACTTGTACCGAGCAAAAATCAGTGTCAATGAAGTGCAGACTGAAGTGGTAGGGCAGGCATGGTCTTCTTCAAAGTGGAAAGAGATGCCTGCCTCTCTTTTGGGACAGGCAATTCATAAGACTTGCAAGCAGCTGTATTTGTGGTCGTCTATTAATGTATAAAGGCAGCTAAGTTCTATGAAAGATGGAAGGAACGTGTCCATGGACTTACTTTTCCTTTGGTTAGATTAGGAAAACAGCTGTGTGCAAACCTGAAAGTCTCTATATGTATGGAGGTGTTATTTCTGTTTAACCTCACACTCCTACTGCTTGGATCTTAGTTAATTGTGTCATGGTCTGTTTGGAACATCTCTCTGGGGAGTATCCATGCTGGGCTGGAACTTACTTTATTATTTGTATGGAAAGTACTGAAATACAAGTTCTGATCCAAAGAGATCTAGTCCAAATCCTACTTCTTCTGAATGCCACGGTGGTGGTGACCACAAAGGCTTTGAATCATCTAGTGTTCTTAAAAAGAGCCTGTCTCTGTCACCAGGAGAACCAGGATCACCTCCTAAGTAAATGATGCAGTAGAAAAGTCGGTATTGAACTGCACCATGTATAACGGCCTTCCCAGCTTTACATATGCCAGGCCACTTTTATGAAAACAGAAGACTGTGTTTGTTTTTTTTAATGGGCATGCATGTACAGGAAATCTTACATCTTTGTATTATAAAAAAAAAAAAAAAGAAAAAAGAAAATATTCTTTAAAGAGGTCCTGTACTTTAATCCATTTTGGCCTTGTGAAATCCTTGAGATTGTAGTGAAGTATCCAAAGCCTTTGGTGAGATGTAATGAAATCTTCATGCTGAGGTAACTTTCTTCCTTAATAGCATGGTGGGAGAGAATCCATTATGTTTTAAATCTGTCTTTGTCTCTGTGGAGACATTTATTTTAAAGTAACATTTTAATCACGGCTTCAGCCTGCGGGGGAAAAAAGAAGATACCCAGAGCTGAATAATGCATGTCCAACTACCAAAGGGGATGCTCTATTAACTCTGATTTACATATGACTGCTTGTTTAAATTTGTAATATCACAGATATTCACATGTATTGTAATATTTTGGAAAGGTGAAGACTTGGTTTAGGGCCTACTATAATTCAAAGAGTAAACAAACAGAATTTAATAAACATTGTTTGAAAGCATACGTTGTCAAAATAAGGCTGATCTCAACCTTGATCACTTTTATAGTGCATCATCTTCCAGGATCCTCTGCCTACTGCTTTGGCTTAGAAATTGTTTGCCTGGAGGTTTTTTATTATGTCTATTTTGATGGAATCCTTGGCAATTTTAGGCTCAAAAATAATGAATTTCAGCACAGAATTAGGAATTAACAACTGTCATTTTAGACACCCATTTCTTGGACACATTTTCTTTTCAATATCAAGTAGTTAGTTCAGTATGGCCACTTATCTCCAGTTAATTGTTCTATGAAGAGTGTTCTTAAATTCAGTTTTCAGTAGTCTCTCCAGGCTTTTCAGGGATGTGTGCATAGGGGGAGACATTTTGCCATTCTGGCAGTGTTTGTGGATCACTGGTGACGTGTGGATCACTGGTGACGTGAAGGCAATGGCAGTCCAGCCCTCTGGACTGGACTGCCATTGCCTTCAGTGATAGCACTTCAGCTCTGAGCACCAAACTGGCCACTCCTGCCTTTGGGAGTAATTGCCAGACTCAGTGCCACTCATGCTGGGTAGAGGTGCTAGCGATGCCACAGACACACGGAATCTGATTCAGAATACTTGCAAAGTAATCTTGATGAGAATACTTTCAGGGGTTTTTTTATGAGCTAGATGCAGTGAACACTGTTATAAATGCTAGCATATAACACTCTGAGAGGAATAATTGTAGCACATAGTTACTTATGTTAATACTATCACATTATCTTGTGATAGCTGTGCAATTAAATGAGTCACCACTATGCCAAAATCTCATTTGTCTCCAAGCACTCCACAAATACGCTGCATTCAGTGTCTGTGCTTCGGTCTGATAGCTTTTTAGTCATTGCATTCTCTTTGTGTTCGAAGAACAACAGAGCTGAAGATCCTTTGAAAAGATGGTGTATATTGTTTGAAATTTAGTAATAGAAGAATATTAATTTAATGAATGGTTTTCCCAAAATGTATTCAAGAATATACTTTTCTGAATTGTATTTATACAGAAAATTCTGAACCTTGAAAGAGCATTTCAAGAACAGAAACGCTGTTGTGAGGTAACAGTCTGTGTTCTACTCATCCTCCACTCTGACTACAGTCTGTGTACTCCATATTCCACTGAAACAAGTCCCATTGGCACTGTTTATTAGTTTTCAGGTATTCCCAGAAATATATACAGAACTTTTCAGCTGAGCAATACTGAAACATCCCAGAAGTGAGGGACTATTCCACTTGAAGAGTGATCAGCTCTTGGTTTCTGGCAGGAAAAGAAAAAGAGCCTAGGACACAGATAGGAAAAAGGTCATTGACGTTGTAGGAAGCAAGTTTTAGGTAAAAAATATGATTTGTCCTTTCTGTTTTACAGTAAGTGTCACAGATCTTTGCTGCAGAAATTATATCATGAATGTGAAAGAAAACTGATAGAAAAGCATTTGTTTTTCTTGCACAGAGTCTCTTCTGTTTCTATTCCTCAAAGACACCTCTCTGGCCTGGAAACACAGCTAGGTCTAAATGTGAGTAGCAATTACACAACTACCACCTAAATTATTGCAGAATTAGAACATAGCCTCAAAGCAAGTGAGAGCTAAGCACAGGCACAACAGCTCCTCTCCTGGTTGCTGCAGCAGCTCAGAAAACAACAGAGAAAAAACAAAAGAAAACAAGAGTTAAGCAGCGCTTGAGATGTTCCCTTTAGCCTCAGGACACTGTTATGATCAGATAGTGTTAAGGTTTAAGAAAACAGAGAAATCAAGAGTGGTACATTCATACTGCAGGTCTTAATTGTGACCTTATATATGTAGGCAATATTTTTTCCCAGTCCAGGAATTAAATACAGTAGAGAGAGAGAGAGACTCCTCAATGTGACATCAAGTACTATTCTTCCCCTGAAGAAATAAATGTGAATGATGAAAGCAGGAATGTGGAAATAAAAGTGTTACTTCCACACTTATAATGCCAGCTAGCACTTGTTACCAAACTTGTGAAAATAACATGATTTACTGTAATAGTTTACACTTGACCAGTGAGGTATAAAATATCTTTATCTTATAGCCATATAAACTGTGGCTAAATTAGGCAGAAGAGACACACAGAACTGTTCCCACAAAAGGATTAGGAATACAAAAGCATTACAAATACAAGAGGCAGAAGCAGAACATTCTGTTCAGAGTATATATTGAATGGAATGGAAATGAAAGGAATTAAACTGAAAAGAGGATGAAGTAGCTCACCTCCTGAGTCATTCTTAACCTGAAAGAGAAGTTGATTCAGGCTGAGGCTGTACAAACCCCTTGTTTCCCTGCAGCATTTTGACTGATAATAACACAGAGACCCTAAATGTGAGAAGAGTGAGATAACATGTGATGAGTGTAATCACTTAGATTTGCACCAAAGGAAAAAAAGCTTTGATTTAAACAGTATTTTAAACAGTATTTGTATGCTCTCATCTACCTAGTTACTTTGAATACCAGAAATTTCAAGGCTTGTTTTGCTTTATTTTCACATCTGGATTACTCAGAAACCTGAGATGAGAATATTCACTATTATTTCGTTCAAGAGAGATAAGGATATTGAACTTTCTTTCCAGGTATGGGAATTAGTGGTTCAAAAATAAAGTAACAAACTAAACAACTGAAAACAACCTGAGCTGAGAAAAACATCTCAATTGAATTACACTTCCCCCATTCCCCTGATGTGATAAACCTTACACTCTTACAAGATCTGTCTTTTAAATGGAAAATCAAATGGAAAACCTCAACGCTTTGGGTTTTTTTATACGTCATGAAATATTGAACAAAAAAGAGGTCATAAGCCATTTTGTTGACTTTATAGCTCTCCTGAGACTTCTTCAAGCTCTCTTCTTGATTGCTGCTGTACATCTGGAGTCAGAGTCAGCCAGAGATAAGATGTCAGGTGTAAGTTGCTCTTGGAGATGTAATACATTTTCCTCCACGGCATGCAAGACAAACTCTT
Source organism: Pitta sordida (assembly GCA_013390025.1). Taxonomy (NCBI): domain Eukaryota; kingdom Metazoa; phylum Chordata; class Aves; order Passeriformes; family Pittidae; genus Pitta; species Pitta sordida. The sequence continues at coordinate 32,387 of WEKX01014286.1, forward strand.
CTTTTCCTGTTTCTACCAGAATGAAAAAAACCCAACTCTTTAAGGCATGGTCTTGCCTCCAAAAGCCAAATTATTTTTCCTAAAAGTTCAAATATGACCAGGATTTGCATGTTCTGCTTCTATCAGTTCTTTACAGCTCCTATAAACTGAAACATGAAACTTTTTTTTTGTTGGATGAAAAAAAAAATTCAGTTACTACTAGGGAGAAAAAAATATTTCACATATTCTCCTAAAATAACTTAAGTATTTAACAGTGTAATTGTATGTGTCTAAGGACTAACCTGCAGCACTCAAAGATCTTGAAAATAATCATAGGTGAGAACGTACTGTGCACTGCAATGAAAAACATCTATGTCTATAGCAACAGCAACCAAACCACTCAGGAAACGTAGCCACGGTGAGTTTGTGAGAGACAGAACTGAGTTAGAGCGCGAGAGCTGCTGGAACGGGCTCCACCAGCTGCTCTTTCCAAACGAGTTCAGCTCTTTCCCAACGATTTCTGCTCTTTCCAAATGGTCCCACCCGGTGGCGCTGCAGGAGAGAAAAAGAAAACGTCGTCNGTCTTTTCCTTCCTAGTAAACGTGAGGCTTTCTTGTATTAAACTTCTATGTCGTGAGTTATTAATTTTACTTCTCCTGAAAGTTACTGGGGAAGCAAAGTAGGGTTTTAAAATCTGTGTGTGACTCACATTCAGCAGAAGGGCAAGGCAAGACGTAGTGGACTGAAAAAAATTCATTTTCCTTAGAAAATCTATGAGACTTCACTATTCAGTTCTGTGATAGTTAAATCTCTGTGGTCAGTTCTGATCTCACATTCTTTTAATTTGTTTGCTTTAACCAGTACTACTTCCAAAATGAACCTCTCTAAATTGCACCTGTCTGAACTACTGATTCTCCCAACACTTTTGTTTTTCCACATATTCACAAAACAGTTTGCAGCTAACTGTGTGAATACTAAAAGTAAGCCCAGGCTAGGTTGGGGAGCCCATCAGTCCTAGAACTGCTGACCTCCTCAGCACTGTCCAGACCAGCTGGAGAGAGATTCACTCTATGCTGTCTTACCTGATATCTGATTGATTCTCATCTTGTTAACAAGCTGGTCAAATTCCATAAGAAACAAAGCAGAATCCTGGGAGAAACTAACAATGCACAGATGTTACATATTAGAAATTGTAATTAAAAAGAATTCCTATGTTAAGAGGATTTGCCTAGTAACCAAAAGGAGATATCAAAGCATATGTCTCTGCTGTATATTATTAGGCTATTATGTATTATTGAAATATGTAAATCATGGATATTAAGGAGAGATTCAAAGGAGTAGCCAAAGGACTAGAAAGTTTGCAGGTGGCATGCTGTTTGTTTAAAGATGCTATATCAGAGACTAACAGCAAACATTTACTGCTTATCAAAAAAGATTTTAAAAGGACCACACACACAGAGAAAGCTGGCATGACTAAACAGAAATGTGAAAGCGGCTGTTAGAAATAACAATCAGTCTTCAAAAAGTGGAAATTACGTTTAAATGAGGAAAATAGAACAGAACATAGACTATTTCCTATTTAATATAACTCCCCTATAAAGTAGGCAAAAATATTTTCAGGAATAATTTGCAATAAGCATAAGAATGAACAATAAAATTTGCTCTAAACACAACAGAAACATGAATTGTTCCAGACAGTTTATAGGCATTCTATAATGTTTCAGCTATAAAAGGAGTATTTAAATAAGATAAGCCCAGAGCAGGAATGCTAAACGAATTTTTCACATTAATACTCTCCATGGATAAGCTTAGGCAGGTTTCCACAGCAGAACCTTTTTTATGGTTCCAAGTCGAAGAAATTATCTCAAATTGGAGTGTCAGAGAAGAAATTTCAGACTAGATAGAACCAAATGGTAACAAGTCAACTAGATTAGATCAGATTTTCAGAGCACTTCTAAAGGAAATCTGGTATATGTGGCAAATTATTAACTGCCATATAACTCAACATGCAGATTTGCCTCTGTTCCAAATGGAATGTGTCAAATATGGCACAAACTAATAAGCCTGACCTCCTGCACCAAGCAAGCTGATGCCAACTGTGATGAAATACTTAAGAGTTAACCATGGCATGAAAAGGGGAAGTTGATAAAGGTTTTCCAAAAGAGGGGTATGACACAAATGATCAGAGTTTATTGAAAGATTCAGCTTTCAAGTTAATAAGAGTGATATATTATAGATGGATTTCCTAAACCTTTCAGCAAAGATCCTTCACAGAACACAAAAATGAGATAAAATATGTTTTCTCAGGTGTCCATATGCAATTGAAAGAAAAACTTGAGAAATCAGGATAGGGAATGAAAGAGTAGCATCCCATTTACACAACGGCAGGGGTTTACTCATAGATGTTTTTCAAGCTCTGATGTTTACTTCTGTGCTACTTTACATTTTCAGTGTTTTGGAAAAGAAATAAATGGTGAGGTCCTAAGATCAACAGATGATGTAAACCAAAATCTTCTTGTGACAGGATGCAGAATGTTTTCTCAAGTAATTGGTAGTAAATGGTGGAACAAATTCAATGTTAAATACAGAGTACTACACAGGGGGACAAAAAAGCCTCAATATAATTATAGAAGGGCTGCTTTAAATAAATGATAACAACTACAGAAAGAAGTGTCTGAGTTCTTCAAGAAATATGTGCTGCATCCAAATGTCAGATTAGTTCTCAGCAATGGCAAAAAACCAAAACCCCAAGTATTTGGAGAAAGAAATGATGAATAAAACAGAAACAAGGATGCAATTATAAGCCTGATACAATTTACGGATCTAGGGTTATAAATCTGACGCACATTTTGAAATCGTTGATTTTTCTGGTTGTGCTTATTAAGACCTTATTGCAGAACTAGGAAAGATAGTAATGATGGCAATAAGCGTGACCAGGGATAAAGTATGGCAACCACAGAAGGTAAAACTTAATAGAAAAAGTGTATTTTAACTTGAATGAGAAATATCTATTTGGGATATGAAATAACAAAGGTTATGAAATCATTTGTGGCATGGAAAATATTAATAGGAAGGGACTCTTCTCTGCCTCTCACAGTGTAAGAACTGGGCTGCCTGAAAGGTCATTTGTGAATAACGGGTTTGAAATCAAAAGAAGGGAGTAGTTTTTTATTTTCAGTTGCCATGGAAGAGTAGCCGCTATCTCAGCAGCAACTCCTGCTCCACAGAGATTTGAAAAAGCCCACAGAGATAAAAGGACATTAGATAAACAGCTAAACTGTACCTCAGTCAAGTATAAATAAATGTGGTTGTCAACTGCTTATGAAAGATAGACACTAGCTCAGGGAGCTCTGTTGTGAGGGGGGACTGAAATCCACAGACCTGAGGAAATGTTGTGTTGAGTTCATATAAGAAAGGAGTCTATAGGTTGCCCTGTTCAGTTTTACCTCTCGCTTTAACAATACTCAAATCTCAGTCAAGAGTTTCCAGTATCCTAGGAAAACATGGAGAATTTATTAGCTAAAATATTACCGATTACTACTGAATGGGATGCAACCCAGGTAGGTTTTGTGATTTGTTAAGTTGGTAAATATAGTCTAAGGTAGCTGCAATACCCAATGGACAGAACAAAATGCACAACAGGCAGAAATGGGTCCTGCCACAGGATTTCTCCCATCCTAAAGCACAAGCCAGATGTGAGACCTATCAACTTCCAGGGGTACCGGTCTCTTTGCATGTGACTCCCACTACAGACTGGGAGCAATGAGGTCTTTACAGCACCACAGTCCTGTTGCTGTCTTTGCTACGGAGCTAACTTGAGTTAAAGTGATCTCTATATGCATTTTTTATGCAGATGCTTGTTTTCAAGATAGCATGAGAGATAATCACAGAATATTCTGAGTTGGAAGGGACCACAAGGATCATCAAGTCCAACTCCTAAATGGCACCACTGCCTCCCTGGCGGGAATCGAACTCCAGTCTCTCAAGAGATAGGGACACTCACCACTATGCTAAAGTGGATTTTAAAGAGGAGTTAATGCAATGCAGATTACAATTTAACTCTTCAGTGAAAACAGCTCCTGCAACTTAAGCATCAGGGTTTCCCCAACGTGTATCTCTACATAGCATTTCCTCTTGGTCAGAGTAAACTTTTCTTTTTAAATGGAGCACTAGGCACTGTGAAATACAGCCTGCATGACTAAATAAGATAAATGTGTACACCATCAACACAGGAGATTGTGAAGTTTTTTTATTTTAGGTATAGTAATTCAGGATTACGTCCAAGGTAAATCCTGGGGGTTACTTGTATTTTCACATATTTTTCAGCAGTTTCAGATTAAAGATTAATAAACCACTTCTGAGACTCCTAGCTAATTAAGCACTTAATTATTTTAGTAGAAAAAAAGAGTAGGATAGTATATGAAATGTCTTACCTCTGACACAGAGAGGTCATCTGGTTTTGTTAATGACATAGTAAAGCAATTAACCTTATTACATAAGAATCTGTTAAGTTATAGTCTGTGTAGAATGGGAAATAGGAGTGTGATATCATCAAATTCTCTGAAAATACGTAATGTCACAATACGCTGACACTAAGCATTTTAATATAAGGCTAAAGTCTTCGAATAATACATTTGATAACTATAATGAGATTTTCAATGGAAAAAATAATTAACTATAATATTTAACCTAAAAATTATAACCCTCAAATGTATTGTGGCATATATTACTGATATAAATTAAAATTAATGCATACATTAGATAGTTACAAGAGAAAAAGAGGCATTTTTTGACGATTGGAATGAAAGTATTTGTCTTCTTTCACTTATTCCTACAGAGTGAAAGATACTGTGAATACAGAAGAGAAGTTAGCCATTAATAAGTATCTTATCTTCTGTTTTACTTCTGCCATGCAAACATAATATGTACCATGTTAGTTTCCTGGGATCTTTAGAAGGATGAACATTATAAAGAAAGTCCATCTTTCTGAGCATCATTTTTTTAGCAACAAACATTCACATTAAAGACTGAACTGTGTTATTTCAAGCCTTAGCATATATACCTCACCAAATAAAGGACCAGCAAATTTATGTGAAAGAATAACCTGTCTCTGAGCAGAACTTATTAGCTTGGGCACAGCTCCACATTAGCGTGTCCAAACAGCTTTGGATTGAATGTAACTTCCATTTTGCACCTTAGAAAATGAGCTAAGCTGTTCCACAACTACCTGACTACATCAACATGCCTTCATAGTATAGCTTGGACCAAGGCTTGTCCCCAGGCTGCTGACACAAAATGGCTATCTTTTCTTTCCAGTTGATGTGAAGCAGTTGCAGCAAGATCCGTTTCTTATCTACATTTATATGAATGTCATTAGATGGACATTATATCACAGAATCACAGAATCACAGAATATTATGAGTTGGAAGGG
>WEKX01014286.1:38488-88260 GCA_013390025.1 Pitta sordida
TTTCTTATCTACATTTATATGAATGTCATTAGATGGACATTATATGAGCACTCAAGAACACGCAAGGCAGTTTGAATTTTGTAAGTTCCTTAAGTGTGCTGTGAAAATAAACAGCCTTCTCTGTTTGCTTACTGCCTTAAAATAAGGATTGTCTGGAAAACAATCGCAGTTAAAACTGAACACAGAAAAAAAGGAGAAGTTCCTGTCATTAGATCTACAGATTGATCCATCTCCTGTGAAACACAAACTGTGCTTGGATAAAATTTAGGAGCTCTTCTCTGAAAAACACATCTTCGTCTCAGGAGCACCTAATTCAGAAAAGGAACATCCAGCAGGAACTCTTCCCTCGTGAGTGGGTCTGTTGCACTCAGTATGTGTTGTGGTTCTGGAAGGCATCACAGAGAACGTGCACCTTCCCAAATCTCCTTCAGACATTTCAGTCTGTTCTTCTCTCCCCATCTTTGTTCTCAAAACCCAAAACATTCTGCATTTGACATCTGGCCTCTATACGAAAATATCAGCATTATGGGGGCGCTGTATAACTATGGTATGTGTTACATGCTACAGAGGAACTAGATGCAAGCCTATAGCAAAGAAGGCTACATGAACAAGGGTAATATTAGAAAGAAAACTAAAGATAGGGTTCGGCAGCCAAAAAAACCCCACAACCAAACCACACTCCTCAAAGAAATAGGAAAAGGGAAGGGGAGAGTACGATAAAAAAAGATAAATTCTTTGAATATTATATTGATCACAGAGTTACTTCGTTGTTCACGTTTAGTAATGTAAGAGGAAGGGAAAAATAGCTTCTTGGAATGCTGCATGAACATTCATATTGACAGCCTCATAAAAGTGGATTTGAGTTTCTCAAGGGAGAAGAGTGCAAACACTTCTGTGCCACTTAAAGCTGAAGTTCATGTGGAGGAGAGTCACAAAACTCTTCAGTCTATGTACCACGAGTATTCAATAGACCGAATATTTTTGGCAATGTGCCTGCTCAGATGAGTGTGTCAGTGCTGCTTACTGAGTTATGTAAGGGAGGATAATGCAGCACAGGCAGTGAAGCAGGAAGCCTGAAATGGTCCAGAAGACCAACTGGGATTTCCCCTGCTGCTTTGGTCACAGTATAGCCACTATTTTTAATTTAACCAGTAAAAATGAATTTATTTGTCTAATTCTAAACTTAGTCTGCTACTGAAAAGAAAAATGATTCAGGCAGTGCTAGGGGGATTTTATACATGTTGAATTTTAAACACGTTAAATTTTAAACACCTTAATTTCCTGCCTAGTGGGGAGAAAGCTGGAAGACCAAGTAGCACAGCCATGTCTGTCTCATGCAGTACTATGATGCTTGGTGATGGAGGGAAATACTTGGCTGTGGTGCAAAGGTGGTAGAAAGCCAAGTGAAGCTGGCAACTCTGCTTGCATAAACCAGAAATTAATTTAACCAGTACTCTTTAGGGAATATATCATAAAAAATGGAGAAGGCAGTATGATGTAATTAGTTATTAAAGCAGAGGGATGGGAATCCAGCGTTGTCGAAGTTATACATTGAGAACATGGAATTGCCAGGCACTAAATGTTTTCTCACTTAGGTTCTTTTCTATTTAGCATATTACTGTGTAGCCTTTCCATATTCACCTGCTTTAACCAAACACTTGGACTTCAAATACAGTTCAAAATGCTCTTGTCTTGCAAGGTTGAGGTTTTGCTGTGTCATTGTTTCTTGGTTAAAAACATTATACAGTTGGCCCTCTTGCACTTTGTGCCCCCCATATTGCGGCTTCAGATCTTAGCAGCATGATTTTTTAGTGATGTAGGAGACCTGTTTTGCAACTGTGCATGTGCGACCTGCTGCCACCACGGCAGCAGCGGGACGATCTGCGGTGGTGGCGTGGGCAGCAGCGGCGCGGCCGCCGTTCAGCACGAAAGTTGGGCTACACAGATCCCAATTAAGACCGCGGGTCCACGTTATAGGAGACCCGACTGTATATATGCAGATAAAAAGTTTTAAAAGTAATTACTCAAGAACTTGGTTCCAATAAGATACATTGTCATATTGCCTTTTTTGAGTGGTAATATATGCTGCAGAAACATAAATCCCATGACACATCTCTGCAGTGTGTATTTGCACCTGATAAATGAACAAAACAGTATTAGTTTTACTGTGGTTGAGTTGCTGTGGAAAGGACACAGTAACAAAAACAGTGAAGTCTGTCACACACTGTCACATTAGTCACATATGAAGCTAGAATTAACAGTTCCTGGACCCTAACCCAGTGTACTTTTCCTTTAGCCAAAGGGTAAATTCAAGTAAAACAGAAATAAGAAGTTTAAACGTATCCATGGTTACTTGCCTTTCAGGGTTGAATATATGCCCTAGCATATAGCTGACTGCAGAGATGCAGAGAGTTTTGGGAGAATGTGAGAAGTACTGATACATTCTGAAAAGTTAGGAAGTGACTAACAAGTACTGCTATGCAATTGCAAGTAACTGTTTTCCAGAGATTTATAATTTGTTCAATGATTTTCATGGACCATCCCATCATTACGTTCACACCCATTTGTAGCCCACAATTCTATCAGACAGCTTTGTCCTCTACCTGTAACAAAAAGGAAAAAAAGGGGAGGATAAAACCCCAGGAAAAACAATCTCTTGGTCCTAATTGGTGAAATCCCAAAGCTGCAACTGTGGTTAGGAAAACCCGAGAGTATTTTTTCACCCTGTGGAATTTCAGGTACAAAGTGCAAATAAGTTCCTCCTGAACACTGATGAAGAGATTTTTCCAAGTCTTGGACCCTGGTCAAGCTTTGTAGGCTTTTCACTGAACATGAGAATGGACATATTCATTGCACAGAAATTATCCCCTTACAAATTTCAGATCACTTTTCCAAGGTGTAAAGTGCTGCAGCTATTGAGAGAAAAGTTTGTGAACAGACACAAAGCCGTGGTAATGGTAAAATAGCAAACTGAGGAAGCACTGCTAAGTTATAGCAAGATAATATAGAATATTATCACAGAAAGTGTCAGGCAAACTTACTCATGGTGCTGATATCAGCACCACCTCTTACCGCAATTCATACATAGTAAACTCATGCTTTTTCTGCCATAGTTAGATTTTATGTTTCTGAAACACATTGTAGGGTGATATTTTTCTTGAATGCTTATGGCCAAAAAAATCTTGCTGTTGATTCCTCTGTTTTACATACCAGTTTACCTTTATAAAATTAATGCTGTGTAAACAAGAGAGGAATTAATATAATATGGGAAATTCTAACCCAATCACGTGCCAAAGTTTCATCAGATTGCTAAATGTAGGAGCTTCAGATACATCTTTAAAATCATTGGCACTTCTTTCTCTGTGGGCCTGAGTCTGAAAACTATCAATTACCTTCTATGAAGCAACCCCCAAATCTGTCAAAACCTTGTGAATCAGGTACTCAGTCGCTGGAGCACTGAGTTTCAATACATCGATTTTATCTGGATTCTGTGTTTCATCTCTTAAAAGTCTAGTCTTTTGTCATTATAATTTATATCCTTGTATATTCAATTTGCAAATACTATTTCTGTTGATCACTTAAAACTTTGGCATGACCCTGAATAAAACATGCAATATTATGCACTGCATACCAGATGTGGATTAACTAAATGGTGCTTGTGTTCCTAGAAATTAAGGTCCAAAGATATACTTGTGCATAATCATGAAATATATCTATTTAATCAATAATTAAACCGTTTTACTATGGAATCTATTTAATCCACCATTTTCCAGATCAAGGAAACATAGTTTTCATATGGTAAATTATTCTTTATGAGGTAATCTGTATTTTTCAGATTTTATGAGGTGCTTATTTTAAAAGGGATAAGGTTTTTCAACTTTTCTTTCATCTAGAGGATTCTGAAGTGCTAGACAAACTCTAGCACTGAGCAGTCGAACATTTCTATGATGGAATGTGGCAAACAGTGAAAAATGGGAAATCTGTGTGCCATTTAAAGTCAGATTTTGAAAACAACAACAAACCCCTACACTTCAACCCAGGATCAAGTTGAAACTACTGGGACGGTTATCTTCCTGGATGTGAACCTTTGACTGATCTTGTACTGTTCTAGTGTTTTAACTGAGGAATTCAGTTTGATTACAAAAAGGACAGGCTAGCACTGGAAAACACAGGTTTCCTACAAGCTCTGCTTGTGTCTATTGGTCCTGATTTTATTAATGGCAGATGCCGCTAAGCAAGCTCAGTTCTGGGTAGTTTTGCAATGTTCACAATCACTCTGCAGGAAACATCATTATTATTATCTCTAATTAATAATTATTCTTGGTTTAATGGACCTTTGCAAAATACAAATTGAAATACATTCATAGGCACGCAGGCTCTCAAAATCAAATGGATTTAACTGTGATGAAAGCAGTTTGTCCATTTCTGGCGCTGTCATCTGCCTATCCTCTCTTTTGAGAAAGGTTTTCAGGGAGGAAAGAATGGTGGTGTGGGCAAGACACTGGAACTGCTCCTAACACTGTAGTACAGCAGGTCTCTCACCTTTCTGGTAGCACCTGGCAGTTTTGCTGAAGATGTGCACATATCTCTGCTTCTGGGAGAAGAGCCTGGGTAGGTGAGCTCCTAGGGGACAATGCTGATTTCACACTCTTTTCTTCCTGACCAAGCCTCTTAAGCCTTCCATTTCTCCAGGTCCCATTGCCAAATCCTGTAAATACTACAAAACTCTCTGCTCCTTTCATCCAGACATTTTTACCTCCAACTCTCTTGTCGACTGTTAGTCCTACTTGCTTCCCAACTCTCATCCTGCAGCCCTTCAACAGCCACAGCGCTCTCAGTGAGGAGCCTCTTGCTCTGCATAGCCTTTAACCTGTCCCTTCCCAATTTCCCTGCCAGAATTCCCACCCTAGCCTGCCACTTCTGCTCTGCCCATCCAGCCTTTCTAGTCCCTTACCTACTACAGTCTCTTGCCCTCTTCTTGGCTGCTGTGGCCACCTGTGTATGGTACCTGTCTATGCCACGCCCACCTATCCCCAACTTCTTGCCCATCGAGGAAGGTTTAGCTCTTCTAATAGCATTTCTCAAGTGCAGGTTCAAGATGTGCTTTCTGGGAGTCCTCTCTGAGCGCAGAATTAGAAGATGCATTCTGGGAAAATGAGAAGGCATATAAATAATCTGACTGTTGCATAAAAGAAGGCTGGAGGAATTAAGAAAAAAGAACCATGTGAGGAAAAACCTCAGAACAAAAAGAACATTTATCTAGTCAGCATGGGGAGCGGAGAGATGGAGTTTAAGGGCCTGAGAGAAGTGTTTATGTCAAAGTCTGAGAGTTCAGATAATTTTGATGAGGGCAGAGGCAAAAGTAAGAAATAGAAGTAGACAAATTTACAATTTACATCATGAAGGTTGTTTCATTCTTGTAGAAAACTGTGAGGGAAGGGTAGGAATCATGTTTTATTTTCTTTCACCTAAAATAGACGGAACATTATCCTGTTTTTAGCTGGAAAAGGGAGATGTGCTTGATCACAGACAAAATTTGCAGTCTGTGTCATCCAGCAGATCTGGTGTTGGACACCATCACACGAGTCTGCAGGATACGATGCCATTGCCTTTCAAACACGAAAAACATTTGCTTTTCAAAATTGTCATTACGAGCCAGTGATGAGCACAGCCAAAGCGATTTGACAGGCTCTCTGCAAAGTGTCACAGCCTCCCGTGCTTGGCAACAACACATCCGTGCTGTGACACAGCTGCACAAAGCTTACAGCTCCGTCCCTGTGGCCTCGGTAGGCGCAGATGATTATCGCCGCCTAATCCGCACCAACAGCTGACTCTCGATTCTTTGTTATGTATCATGCAATCGCATGACCGCGCTCGCTACATCTATTGTCTGTATCCCGGTTATTTCTGTAGTCCTCGGCCTGTGTGGATAGCTTTCAGGTGCACTGTAACTCGCCCTTTTTTTTTGCTTGTGGCTTCCATTGTCGTGACACTAGAGGGTGACAGAGATTCAAACGAGAGCCACAGTGAAACCGGTTACAGCTGTAAACGCGAAATTCAGAGGAATTTCTGAAAATTTACAAGTCTTCCAGTGGAACAGGCACCAAGATTCAGCGCTGCTAATGGCGTTTTGACAGGAGCTGGTGTCACTTAATGGAAGCTTGTTTGATTCAGACCAGACTCTGCACCAGACTGCTCAAAATTAAGAAGGTAACAAGATTTTCTGGGACTTTTTTGGACTTTTTCCGGAGTTGAAAGAAATTGAGGGGTTTTTTTCAGTCCAATGGAATGGCCCAAAACATGGTTCAAAATAAAGAAAATTTGAAGTAGAGATGGGTAATCTGTGTTCGCGGAAGATGTGAATAAAGGGAAGATAAAAAAACATAATTAAATTTAGGCACTGAAAGTACTGTTAATAAGGTGAATGGCAGCTTTCAGTTATATAATTATATGGAATAACTTTTCTGTATGCAAAACTGTTTACAAATGTGAATACATTGCCTAGGAAGTGAAAAAGGTCCACTTGGTGCTTATATAACACAAAACCTCCCAAATTTCTTTTCTAAAACATTTATTTTTCACATGAAAACAAGGTTTGTATATCTATTAGTCACTTATAAACACATATATGGCAAGAGATTCACAGTCAAATCAACCATGTTTTCACTTTCAGACACTGCAACAATCATGTTAAGCATTGCATCACTTAGAATATCATCTATTATGTATGTTAAATATTTAAATTCTTTAAAAATAATAAGAATTGCTCTGCTGGTTTTTTTCCTTAACTTTATTTGCCAATTCAAAGTAATTATTTGAGTGGAATTTTCATGACATTACCAGCTTCCAGGACCTTATCATGACATTTGGTAGAAACTGTGATGTAACTGGTGTGTAACTCTCAGCTTTCATTGTCTGCACAATATTTCCAGTCTACAAGACAGCACAAAAGGAGTGGAAAAAAATGAAACTAAATTTCCAGCATCTGAACTGTAATGAAAAGAGCCTCCCCTTGTTGCTGTTGGTTTTGTTTTGGGGCGAGGTTTTTTTAAATTTTATTGTTATTTTAATTTTTTTTAGGCAGTTCTTGTGATGTTTGGGCTCATATCCCTCACTCTCAGGGCTTGCTGTTGGCAATACAGCATGCAAATGGCACTAGATTGTGCTAGCGGGATCCCTGGCTGCAGTGAAGAATTTACCCCACCCTTTAAAATGAGCAAAAGACATGTAAACCCCTTTGATAGAAACTTTGGGAAGAAATAAGGGGTTTGGTAAAACATTCTGGCTACTTTAAGCACTCGGCCAAAAGCAATGATGTTTAGTGGTCAGAATAAGACAGACTTAATATTTGCTTAATGTTAGTAATATTTGCTGGTGCCAAAATTAAGCCAGCCCTTCACCTAACAGAGCTAAACCACCCTGGGTCTCACTCATCCCTCAGCACAAGTGCCCTCCTAGATGATGTGACATTTTCAGGCAGATAAGCTGGGAAGCCTTTTGTGTGACATCTGTGCACAAGACAAAGTAAAGGTTAAAGAGAAGGTGAATGATGGGAGGAGGAAAGCCCCATACGCATTGCAGTGTGCATATTCCTCACCCTGGATAGGTACTGTGGGAGAGGGGATGGTCACCTCCTTTGGAGCCCCATGAGTTTGCTGGGTGAAGCGAAGAGGACTGGGCCTTGGTTTAGGACATGGGACTGGGAGACACATCCTTTGTATGCTTTCATAGTCCACCTTTTGCTTCAGTTTTCTCTCTAAAATAGTATTCCTGCCATAAAATGTTTAGTAACATGTTTTGGGATCTCTGTGGTCCAACAGAAACACTGGTAAAAGCTGGAGAGGAAGAAATTGCTGTCATAGACCAGTGTAGGCTGAGCAGTAAGGCCTGAAGTCATTCCACCTAACTGCACGTGCTCAGCCACCAGGGGTGTGCAGCTATAGCTGTTTTGGTCTCAAGATAAGGAATGACAAGAGAGTTACTGGAGTCTTTGGATTTTAACTAGCCCTTCTGACCAAGTCTGTTATTTGTGTCAATGCCATGTTTTCCAATGAGACACCAGAAAGTATTCCCAAGAAAATATGCATGTAACAGTTGCTTTATGCAATCTTTTCAGTGTACTAGCAGCCCTGACTGATCCTCATTGGTAAAAAATGAGGGGGAGGCCACCCACCAGTTAGTTGGTCAAAGAGGAGTTGCTGTCATGCAGTGCAAGGAGCTGATCCCAGGAAAAGCAGGCAATAGCAATTAGATAACCACACCGAGGGTTTGCATAGCCACTGGTGGTTTGGGTGCAGAAAAGGGAAATAACACTAACGTGGTCAAGATGACGACCAGAGAGAACAATCCGCATTGGCATCTCAAAGGCTGTGTCCAATGGAATACAAATGGAATTCAGTGAAAAGGGAAGTAAGTCAAAGCACAAGGTAAGTGGAGAGCATCTGATTTTGCTGTGAGATCTGGGCCTCTGACATGTATACACAGGACACTCAAAAGAGCTGCAGGTGAGAGATACCAAAAAAAGGTGGTTAAAATAATGCTGTTGAATATAATGGAAAAGCATTTATGTTTGTTTTGCTTGCAGCTTTTTTGTTAAGTTAGTTGTTTATTTTATTAAGCCAATCAGGCTATGGGTGGACAATCATGAGGTATGAGTTTAGCAGTCCCACAGGCTGAAAAGTGAAGCCTGTGAGGCTGGATGCTCACAGCCGATGGGAAGGAGAGCAGAGCCATGTCCTCATTCACAGATGACAGAGGAACCCCCACAGGAGCTGGCTATGGTCCAGATCACCACCCTCATATAGGAGATACTGGGCCAACTCTGCTGCTTTAGTCAATGTTACAAAGCAGTAGACCACCAGATTTTTCAATGTGTGCTGTGGAAATCTGTTTTCACTCACACAAATAGTCCCTGGGAAAGGGCTTTGTTGTGTTTGACACAAGCCTCCAGTGGAAGGCATGAACACAACTTCTTGCCAGTTTGTTTTATTCAACAAGCGGATTTTCTTTTGCCATTTAAAGGCAAATGCCTACTTCCTCTCAGACAGCTTCTGTCTGTGTCTATTCCATTTTTCAGTAGGAATATGGAAGGCTTTTTTTCCCCCCAGTATCCAGACATTTGCACTTTGCTTTCTTTCTCCTAATTCTTCAGTACTTTCCTGCCAAACAGTAGCTGCCAGCATTTATTTTTCTCTGACCATTGTTTGTTACAGTTTAAAATTAATTATCTGTATCTTGACAGGCAGAAATCTAGTCTATTCTCCACCTTCCCTGTGTTATGTTTTGGTATGGATTGCAAATTGTTTATGGCATCATTAATGATAGTACTTTAAAAGTTTATGTTATCATGTACTTCGCATAGAAACCATGCAGACAAATAAATATGGTTATAAAGGTATTTAATAAATATGTCAAGACTATATAATACATAAAATCAATAAGGACCTAGTAAACTCTGAGTACATCTGCTTTTTAGAATCTAACAGTAGGAAAATTATACATTTATTGTTTTTAATGTCTACAATTATTTTAAGACACCATCTATTTTTTAAATTATCTGAACACGCATTGTGCTAAACTGCACATAATCTCATGGTGATAAATTTCTTAAATTCATCATTGTCATCCAGTCTGTGCCACTAGCTTGAAAACTTTGATATTGATCTAGTAAGTCAAAGATAAAGTCACTAAGAAGTTTTTTCATAATTACCTAATAAACTGATGGTTAGAGTGATTCTTTGCTTTCATTTGCTTTCATGATTCTTTGCTGACATTTACCATTTATCATCACTCTAGCCTTTGTGAACTGGATCTTCTATGATTCATATATGGTCTTTATGTTACTTCAGAAGTATACAGCTTATAATGCAATGGTAATGGGAACTTTGCTTCATTTCAGAGAGATCCATAGAGGAACAGAGCAGCCTAATGGGTTTGCAGCATCTCTTCTACTTCCTTGCTTAGGAATATAGGGCAAATAGATCAGGTTGGAGCATTACTGTGCTCTGCTTATGCTTTGGCTGCCTCAGATATCTGCTGGGAATTGCTGCAGTCAAAATACATTGGAAGTCGGTAACAGCTCTAGCTTTGGTGAGAGAGCCTTTAGCAGAATCAGGGAAGGAGGAAAAAAGGAGCTGCACATCTATTTTCTCTTTTCCTTTCTGCAAGAGCATTAAGTGCGAGTTGGTAAGAGTGGAGGGTATTCTCTCACGATGGTGTCTGATGATGCTTTTCATGATTCTTAAGTTCATGATACTATTAGATGTAGGGCTAATGTCCGTAACTTATTACAGATCCTTCTCTTAAGTAAAGCCAAAGAAGTAAATTCAAATAGGCTAGAAGAAGCCATTGTGGAGATCTCTTGGATTGACAGAAACATTTGGGAAAGTTTCAGAAAATGGATGACAAGTTAATGTACAAAATTCCATGGGCCAAATCCTCATCTGGTTAATATAACTTTTTTCCTATGAAACTAAAACCTCTAGATTCATTAACACCAGATGAAGATCTGGTCCTTCTCTAAATTTTTCCAGGCAGACAGCTATTACTTTTACCCTCAAATACTAGCCCTATGACTTCAATAAAACAAAGCAGCCAAAAATTCAGAAATTAGGGAGAGGGATATGGGGGGAATTTTTCAAGCCAATAGCAATAGCTTGCTTCAATCTCATCTGGAGGAATAACTTGTGCTTCTCTATAATGGTCACATTAAGATGGTAAATTAATACAATTATAAGTGTAATTGATGCCAATTGATACAATCAACTGCTGTCAAGATAGAGGTTTTCTTCAATGCCTAATGTTTTCAAAAGAATATAAACTCTCTGTTGTTACAAATATACAGAGTTGTTGATATTAGTAAGAAAATACTATTTCTTGTTTGTCACTTCTCCGAAAGCAATGAAAAAAACCCTGCTTGTTTTCCAAAAACAATTCCATTAAATTTTAAGGGATCTGGTTAGGGTCTGAAAAGTATCCTTCTCATGAAAAAAAGAACAACATGGAGGAAAGTATGATTGCCCTGATGATACTCTGCTGAGGCTCTCTGAACAAAATGAAAAAGTTACTGTGGTAACTGTACAAGCTGCAGTTTTCCACAGAAAAAGACCATCTTAGCATTCAAGGGACATTTTAAATGTCTATATGCCAACATCCTGCATTTTGTAATGCATACCTTGTAGCTTGTAAAATGGATCTGTTGTGGTTGTTCTTAAAGCAAATCTAAACCCATATACTAGTTCATATAAGCTTGACCCTGTTGTACAGACTCCTTCCTTTATCTGGAGGTCTGTGTGAGAAATATTATCTGTACCAAAGCTTATCTCCAAGTGACACCACTATACTTTCTGTGTTATATGCTGACATATTCATCAGTATGTACATTTGTTTAGATTAATATAAACAGTTGGGAGTGGAAAACAAACTTCTTCAAAACAGTGAGTTCCTTCAGAAAGTCAAAGGGCTCTTAAGGATCTGGACTGAATAGAAAAAAACCCAATAGCTCAGAGCTAGAATAGAAGCTTTGAGCACTGGGTCATGCAGATGCACAGAAATACGTGAGAAACTCTAAATATTTCATAGGTCTTCATGAGAATTTTTTCTCTCAACTTCAGTGGTACCAAGCAAAAGAGATGACAAACAGAACCCTTGTATTTAGTGGCTTTGGAATTATCCAAGGAATTCAATTCTCAGTAAAAATTTAACTGTTGAACCTCATCAAACACATTGCATCATGTTTTTGTCTCAAGCCCACACTATATCCAACTTTGTCAGATACCAGCTTTTCATAATTATTTTTCAATTATTAAATAAAAGGACTTTGTCTGTTAGCAGAAGGCCTTAGAGCACAGCAGCTGCTTGGAGGGGTTTCCTGAAACACTTTGTTCAAAGAGACTCATAGCCAAACAAAACATTACTAAGACTGAATTAGTACTAGCTACAAAATAGGATGTTTAAGAAACCACACATACACATCAGGCACTTAAGAGCTGATCATGGACAAGATAAAAAACATGCAAAAGCAGCCAGCTTGTGTGAAATACTCCCACTCTTCCTGCCTGCCTGTTTTCCCAGGGTAACACATACCACACAAGTCTGCCCGTGCTGCAGAGCAATGAGTAACAGTGATTAGTAGCGGTGACCCCTCCAGGCAGAACCACTGTTTTGGTCACCTCTCATGCAAGCATCCCTTTCCTCCTTCAAATAGTAGCAGAAATGGAAACTCTGAATGGCTTCATGGACTCTCTGTTGGGTTTGTTGGGTGCATATGGAAAAGAATTAATCCACAAAAGTTAATTTTTTTTCTGTTGGGGTTTGTTTGTTTGTTTGTTTTTCTTTTGTTTGTTTGCTTTGATTTCTGTGCCCAAAAGTCTTTCTAAGTATGGTTTCAATGTTGCCCTCTTGAAAGAAATGCAGTTCTTAGGGCAATGCAGATGAAATTCCATCTGACACACTAGCCTTTTTATTTCTCCATTGGAGAAATCATTGTAGGATCATTCTGTATTCAACTAAAATCCCAATAAACTGTCTTGAGGCTGCATATAGAACTTAAAAATACCTTCATAACTAATAAGATCAAAGAGCCTTTTAAATAGGTTTATGTGATAATTTTTTAATAGCAAATGTTAATAGAGCAAAAGCTTCTCAAGGCCAACTTGGGCCAGGCTGCTGCCTGACAGAGTCAGATATCTAACCATTGAATATATATGGTCTTCATAACCTTAAATTATTAACAGCTCAGAAATAAACCAAAAAACAAACAAACAAACTCCTAAATTTTCAATTTGTGAGACTTGATGAAGTATTCTGAGACTTCTGCAAGTGAACTATGATATCAGTTTTGTTTTCTGCTCCTATAGTTGTTGCTGTCACTGTGCTCGACAGAGAAATTTTTACCAAGAACTAGCCCTGTTTCTAAATCAGTAAATACCAAAGTACATTGATAGAATAGCGATGAATGGGATGTAGTTATTCCCAAAAAGACAGTTCCTTTGGCTTTGTTTCATGCCGTGAGCTTTTGCTATAGTCAAGGAATTTTAATTTAAAAAACAAAAGAGGCTGAACATAAAAGTGCACGTCAAATCCTTTTGGAGTGTTATGTATAAAATTTGGAATTGCTAGCAGCTTCTTTACAAATAATATCTGCATAAAATTAATAGAGTTTCTCACTCTTGTAACTCTCTACAACTCATGCAGAAGTGCCTTTAGCTGAAGTACATAATTAACAGCCCCATAAAGTCTTCTTTAATATCAGAAAATGATTTATTAAAGCAGATACACATATTTGTCCAGAAAACAAAGAAATCTGGTATTGGATGCACACTGTATTAGTTGAAGTAATGTGCCAAAATTATCCTTGATACTCTTAAGGTGATTATCTGAGAAACTTCATGAAAGTTACATGAAATCACCTTTTGGTACAGTTGCTTTTGTATATATTTGTCTGGGTACAATAAATACAAGGAAAAGGAAATGAAAAAGGCATACATTTAAAAAAACTGAGGTCCATTTAGAGAAAGCTAGGTTTAATCTTTCAAAGACTTCAACTGATAATCAAATACATTAATTATTTATTTTATCTGTTATTAATTAGTTATTAGTTATTGGCCAGTTACATTTCTGATTTCATTGTTAGGGAAAAATACTGTAATATACACATTATATTTTGTGGTTTTCCTCAAAATACTGGATAATTTATTATTGTCAACAGTTTCAATGTGGAAACAGGTGTATTTCTCCATGTCCTTATTTCAATCATCACGTAGGAAAATCACTACCACAAAATAAGAAGTTCTATTCGGCACTTCCACTGAGCAATATCATTTCACTTTTCCTTTTTTTTATTCAGAAGTATCTGAAAAAAAACCCCTTGATTTTTAAGTCTCAGTTTCCTCCAAAATAGCGAGTTTAGATCTCTGAATATCATGTGTAATAGTCTGTGCTGGAGTTTAAAATAATTCAGACATAGTTACAAAAATGTCATGTACTTACTGTCTGAAAATTCGAAATAGCAGCCAGATATTTGTGATATTCCCTCTTCCAAAATTCACTGGAATAAGTGGAAATGTTTCCACGGATTAAATGGGTTTTGGAACAGATTGTGTTCAAGTTGGTTAAGGTTCTGCCTAAGGAAAGATTGCAGGGATATGATTCTATTTTGAGAATTTAAGAAAATGCCTGTTTTAAGAGATTTCCAGTTAACGTTTTTTTTATGGACAACTGAGTACTTAAACAAAACTAAAAAAAAAAAGGGGGAAATAAAGAAAGAGTAATCTGCTTACTGGATTGCATACTTTCTCCTCTATCTTCTTCTTATCTTATTCTCCTAAATGACACCTTTCTTCATAAATATTCAACATCTAAAAATATTCAAATATCAAGGAGGAAAACTGAATTGGAATTATTTGACTAATATTTCAATATTGCTAATATTTTGCAAATGATTAATTTAATTATTTTTTCTGTAACATTTAATTAAGTGTAAGTAAATTCTGGCATTTGCATTGCAAGATTAAATTGACTTCTTTGACTAGTAAATACTTCCTTTTTCTCACATGCAGTAGATTAGAAAACTGCTGGAGGTAAATTTCTGAAGTATGGAGAATTGCCTGAGTTTTATTACATCAATTAAGGGCTAATTATGTAGGCCTGTTTAATTTCTGCTGGTTCCAACTAGTATCCAATGTCCATGTTTTGCAATGATATCAATAAATACATTAATATTAAAATAACAAATATAGCTCATTAAATTTTTGGCAGGCCATTTCTAATGAAACAAATGAAATAACCTTTTTCATGTCTGATGATTAATAAGATATTATATAAAATCAAGTTCTTCATTAGAAAATGATACATTTTTCATGTGTCATGTAAATAGCAAGGTTGCCATACAGAAATTCCACATATGGAGAGCAATCTGTCATGATTATCTTCTTCACTAATGAGTGCATATGGTTTCCTCATATTTTCTCTGAACACTTCTACGTAAGCCACAGTATTCCAGAGCAATCAGATATTGTGGCAACAAGCCCATGCACAAAAAAAGTAGAACCTTGCTTACACAAGAAAATAAAAACTTAGCTATCATATTTTTTTTAATTTTTTTTCCCCTAAGAGGGGAAAACTACAAAAACCTCAATCTATTTTGACGAATGGTTTGCCATGCAAAATGTAGCTGCCCTTGATAATACAGAACTGGACTAGATAACTCAGTCCTGTATTCCTGTTCAGGAAAAATGTGATGTAGTGTACAGAAAATATCTTAGGGACCCTCTAGCAGTCAGCTGAAAAGGAGTTGAGTAAGGCTAACTTCATTTTTATTCATTATCTATATGTAGGGAGTAACTAGTATGTTTGGCATATGTTATGACTTGTATTTCATTTCTTCTCATGAATCTCAATAAAGTATGGCTTTATAATTATGTATGCATGGGTTAGCGAGTCATGAACCCCTTAAAGAGGAAGTTATTTCCTTCTTTTTTAGTTGGATGCTAATGTAAACTTATGGTGTGAATGGAGCCCAAGTTTTGGCACTATTGCTTTGGCAGCTGCTACGGTTGTGGTATTTCTTTGACGTTTGGCAATGCTGGAAGCACCGAGCGGATCAAGGTCTGCCTCTGAAGAGCCTCTATGTTCAGGTCTCTATGGGAACCTCAAGAAAAAGAAGACCCTTAGAAATATCTAACATGCCAAGGATATAAAACTGTAGATAACAGCTCCATGATTCAGAGCCAACCTCCTGATTGGATAGGCTGGATAGGCAAAAAGAAAATCTCTCTGGTCTTACCTGCACCTTGGGTTAGAACTAGCTAGACTGACTCTTTTTAACACAGAGAGAGTTTGTGAAGCTCTGTTGCATTTCAGACTCCCTCTTCAGGGTTACCAAGGAACCTGTAGCTGAGTAAAACCCAAAAGGGAACAATTATTCTTCCAGCCAGCAGGTTTATGGCTAGCCCACCTTGCCCTGATGCATCAGCTGCCCATGCTTCGGTAGTAGAGATCTGTAAGATACTTACTACCAAAGGTTTGGGACGAAAGGGAAGAGAGGAAAGAGGAGGTTAGCTGAAACGGAGGTTTAATCTTACCGTTAGGAAGCGGTTTTTCACAGAGAGAGTAATTGCATATTGGAATGGGCTGCCCAGGGAGGTGGTGGAGTCGCCATCCCTTGAGGTGTTTAAGAGAAGACTGGACGAGGAGCTTAGTGACATGGTCTAGCTGGGGGATGTAGGGCTGGATGACCCTGGGCCCCTTCCGGCTCGAAGTGGCCTGCTAGGCTGTGAGGCATCTAGGTTGGTGTTATGCTCTGGGATGTGCTCTCGGTCTCTGTACGGGTGTTAGATGGTGAGTTGGACTAGATGATCCTTGTGGGTCCCTTCCAACTCATAATATTCTGTGATTCTGTGATATGAGAGATCTGGGACATGGATGGGAATTGTTGCCTCAATTGACATGCTTCTGGGTAGTATCTGGAAAATATATCACTGAGTACTCAAGCAAAAGGAAAGAAGGCATGTCTGCTATGCTCATACCCTTGCATCACACAGAAAGACAATCTTGAGGAAGTGTACTGTCACTATCAGGGGAAAGAAACGATAATTTGCACTGTTGCAGTTTATTTCCTGTTGCTTTTATGTAATTACAAGATTTTGATAAGATTAACAACTTTGCATGCAATTTTATTACCCTTCACGCTTTCTCATGTATTTACATAGTGCAGTCAAAACAAAGTACTAACAGTCGAAATCATATGCTTTTAAAAGTCATTCCAGACCTCATCTGCTTGCCAACAGTGAGAGCACACAAGAGTTCTCGTGTACACAGGACTGTTGTCTTTTGTCTGGATTTTTCAGTATGAATTTTCAGGCAACAGGTTGTAGCTCATGTGCTAATTGCCCTAAATGGTTAGGAACAAACTGGTCTTTCGCTATGGTCGTTCATGTACAGTCATCTTCTGGTGGTGTTTGAGGAACTGTTTTGCCTTTCTCTTCTGTTCTCTCTCCATTCCTTCTTCCTCTTTCTCTCTGTGTCCCACTCCTGTCTCCTTGTGCAGCTTGTGCCTGTCCCATGCACTGTGCCGTCTCAGTACTTTCCCGCTGCAACTGGGCTCCTCTCCTTGTAAGCGCCATGCACACCTACCACAGCAGAACATTTTTGTCTGCCATCTGGGGATGAAACAGAGACATAGAGAAGGCTGGTGATGTCAGGACGTGGTGAGAACTGGCTGTGTTGAGTGTGACAAACAAGGCAGGCAGAGTCCAGTGCCAAGAGTCTAGTGTCACACGATGAAAGCCATGCCACGTGAAATTCGCCCCTGCTGACTAGTTCTGCATTATCCCAGACTGTATCTGATATCAGATCTAGTTTGTGTAAAAGCTATCTTGAGTATTCTAACTGAACTCTCCAATCTGCAGGACAGATGTTCACAAATCACAGCATTCAGCAGGGCTAGGCTTGGACCATGGTGTTTTCCAGCCAGGGCTACTACAGGGTGAGTTAAAATCAGCGTACTCCTTATGAAATTAATTCTTTCCAAGTATTTTTTATCTGAACCAATAAAAAAGAGGGATTATTTTTTTTTCCCTGGATTGATAAATTTGGGGGGAAAAGCATAGACTTTGTCATGTTCCCATTTCCTTTTGTGGGTGACAGTAAACTTAACTGATCAAGGTATCTTCTCTAAAGCCTGAACTC
Source organism: Pitta sordida (assembly GCA_013390025.1). Classification (NCBI taxonomy): domain Eukaryota; kingdom Metazoa; phylum Chordata; class Aves; order Passeriformes; family Pittidae; genus Pitta; species Pitta sordida. The sequence continues at coordinate 56,177 of WEKX01014286.1, forward strand.
TTCTTTAGTTTTGCAACACTGCTAGCATGAAGAAGGAGTCCAGATTCCCTATTTGTGCCGCAAGCACATGGACTAGAATTAAACTGCAGGAAAATGGGCTGTTTTTCAAGGGTCATTATTGTAAATTTTTCTACACTGCGCCAGCACTGTTCTGAAACTACAGCAGGACTTCATGATGAAGTACTTCATTACTAACTTAAGCAAATTTGACTGTAATAGTAGTCCGTACATTTTCAGAGACTAAATAAACACTGTGAATAATAGATTCAGTTGTTATGTCTAATCTGAAATCATATCTAGAAAGCCAATTGAATGTGTCACTAGATCAAGAAAGCATTAGACTATCAAAGTTTTTTCCTCACCAACTTTTATCTGAAAGTTTGTTACCAGGGATCCAGTATTTAATGCTTTTGTGATAGATGTTTTTATCAGCTCTTGGGAAAAAGTCAAAATGGAGAAAATTATGAGGCTCATGTCTGTAGTACTTCATGGATTGGCACAAGGTTTATTATTGTTCAGCAATATTAATGGGTTGACATCGAGAGATGGAACTGGTCTAATATCAAGATCTTTCTCCAAACACAAAAATAGATTTAAGACCTTAAGGGTATCCAGGCTCTTTTCAATGTCACGTACAAGTCTGGAGTCCTCTTTGATTTGATTTAGCTGCTCTCTTGCTGAGTCCATAGTCTATAAAACTGGCTCCTTGCTGACTATCATAGCATTATAGATTTCACTTGCTATAAATGGAAGAACTATTTCTACAATGTTATAGTAAAACATTATTTTATTATTAAATTATTGTTTATATAATAGGAATTATAACAGTGGTTATTAATAACTATTTCCTTTAAATTACGTAAAATATTTAATTTCTATTTTTTAAAATTACGTTGTCAAGAGATTTTTTTAACTACACCAACTACAAAAAGACTAAATGAAAAAATGCAAATATAAATAAATATCAGCTGATAAGAAAACATAAAACTTAGGCTATTATGTTCTCATCCTCTATATATAAAACAAATTTCACATACTTTTCCTGTGTTTATGTAGATTTTTCTTCCATAAAACTTATGACTACAGGGACTTACAAGCCTCGTGCAAGAATTATTTTTGATCAAAAATTTCACAAAAAACCCCAGTGATTATTTTGTTAGCTGCATGGAGACCTGTGAAATCAACGGCCATTTCTGAAAATTCTTATCTGTCAGAGACAATGTTTGTCTAACACAGTTTTGGTAATTTCCGCCTTTCATCATTTTCCCACGATCTGATTTTCACTTCCACTTGAAACATTTTTGAAAGTTATCTTCGTACAGTTGCTGTGCATTTTCTTCTATAAAATTGTGCCTAAAAAGAAAACTACTGATTTTCAGCTTTCTACCCTGAGCATTTGGCTGCACTTTCACACTAGTTTCTCTGTCTCAGTATAAAGCTGAGTTTCTATTCCCTTTTACACCACACGGGGCAACACAAGTTTTAAAAGCCTAAATATATTTTTGAAATGGCAAGAACAGATGGGAAAGCAGGTAGTGTGAGAATACATACTTCATATATTTAATCTCTGATCTGTTGACTCAAGATGGAACGTTCTCATTTAATGATTTGATTCCTGTAATGATGATTCAGCTGAATTTATTGTCCATAAATCCTTCCTTAAAACTCACCTCCACCCTGACCTTTGCAAGGCAGCTGGGCTGGGTTCTTTTACCTGATTTGGTCATCTAAATGGCATTTAAGCACTAAATATAGACTAGTTACCTAGGTGTCTACTGCAGTCAATGGACACAAGCACATGCAGAAAATGATACATCATATCCTAAAGTATGTTGGATGAATGGCCCATTTCATGGATCTGTCATTCTCAATGAGCTGTGACAACAGTCAAGGTATCTAAGATCGAATCCTTTACTTTTATACAGCTAAAATCAGGTGAGAGAAATTCCTCTTCTGGTGTTTGCATTCTACATCTTGTCTTGATTGTTTCTTTGACATTTTGTCATGTCTGTGGTAACAATATATAACCTTGGTTGTTGCAGACGTGTTTTGGGTATTTTTATCTTACACATACATTTTAAGCTCTTTGGGGTAGGAACATAGAGAAGTCCGCAGGAACACATTTCTCCAGAAAAAAATAAACCAAAGTAACAACAGCAAGGAATAAATCTGGGGCCAATGAAGGCGCATGTAACACATATCCTTTAAGCAATCTGTAACTGCTGGTTTACCCAGTAGAATATATAACATCTGTTTATGAAAAAAAACACCTACAAATAATTTAAAAACTAATGCTGGAAAGTCTTACTCCTCCACTTACTCCTACTGAGAGCAATGGAAAGTTTTATATAAATAAGAGTTTGAAATCAGTGGGAAGAAATGAAAAAATAAGAACTACTCGTATCAGTAGGATTTGTTAAATTGAGTCTTTAATTTACCATCTGCAAATGTGGTCCAGTGACGATATAGTAACCCAGGAGTTACAACTCCAAATTGTGTCATGTGATAGCTCATAGTAGAATAAATGCAATTCACAGCGGTCAGTGAATCAAAAAAAAAATTGAGGATCTTCTCTTTGGCTATGTCCACACTGGTAGAAAGCGTTCAGTCTCCTGGGGCTGGGTAGATGAATCCATGACCAGTTTTCAGAAAAGTTGCCAATATTCAGCCACATGGTCCCTGGACTCCTCACAGAATCACAGAATTGCAGGATATTCGGAGTTGGAATATTGATCCACAAGGATCATCTAGTCCAACTCCCAAGCTAACGCCCACACAGGGATCAAACCCACAACCCCATCTGAGCCTCCCATTATCTAGACCATGTCACTGAGTTCCTCATCCAGTCTTTTCTTAAACACCTCCCGGGATGGTGATTCCACCATCACCCTGGGAAGACCATTCCACTGTGGGATCACTCTCTCTGTGAAAAACCTCTTCCTAACATCCAGTCTAAACCTCCCCTAGTGTAGTTTAAGGCCATGCCCTCTTGTTCTGGTGCTGGCAGCCTGAGAGAAGAGATTCACACGCACCTGACTGCAACCTCCCTTCAGGTAGTTGTAAACAGCAATCAGGTCACCTCTGAGCCTCCTCTTCTCCAGGCTGAACAGTCCCAGTTCCTGCAGTTGCTCCCCATAGGGCTTGTTCTCCAGTCTTTCACCAGCCTTGTCGCCCTTCTTTGGACCCTCTCGACCAGTTCAGCATCTTTCTTAAACTGGGCAGCCCAAAACTGGACAAAGTACTCAAGATGTGGTCTGACCACCACCGAGTATAGAGGAGTATAACTTCCCTAGTCCTACTGGCCCCACTGTTCCTGATACAGGCCAGGATGCCATTGGCCCTCTTAGCCGCCTGGGCACTCTGCTGGCTCATATTAAGTTTTCTGTCAACCATTACTCCCAAATCCCTCTCCATTTCACCACTCTCCAGCCACTCATCCCCCAGCTAATATTGGTGCATGGGATTGTTGCGTCCAAAGTGAAGAACCCAGCACTTGGACTTGTTAAATCTCATACCATTAGAGTCTGCCCAGCTCTCTAGCTATTCAAGGTCCCTCTGAAGGGCATCTACCCTCTGGCATTTCAACATTTGCCCCCAGCTTGGTATCATCTGCAAACTTGCTAATGGTGGTCTTAACTCCCCCATCCACGTCACCAATAAAGCTGATCCCTGTGGGACTCAACTAGCGACCAGCCACCAGCTGGATGTGGCACCATTCACCAACACTCTCTGAGCTCGTCCATCCAACCAATTCCTAACTCAGCACAGAATGTTCCTATCCAACCCATGCTCTAAGAGCTTCTTCTGAAGCTTAGCATGGGAAACTGTGTCAAAGGCTTTGCTAAGATCCAAGTATGCAACACCCACAGCCTTTCTATCGTCAGCCAGGTGAGTCACCAGTTCATAAAAGGAGATCAGGTTGGTCAGGCCGGACCTACCTCTCCTAAATCCGTGCTGACTAGATCTAATGTCGTAGTTATTTTGCAGGTGCTGCATAATAACGCTCAGGATTATCTGTTCCATGACTTTACCTGAGACCTCCTCATCCTTTTTTTTCCGAAACAGAATGAGGGTTGACCAAATTGAGAAGTGGTGCTGTGGTCCTGAGTCCCTCCTCTAATTTGGGTGACTGGAGAACCTGAATTCTGGGGTCAGGCATAGCGTTGTGTGAAAAATATATCTCTCCCATTTCTTTAAATACTCATGCTGCTGCCAAGTCAAGTTGTCTAAAATATGTTGTTGGTGCTCAAGTATTCCTTGCAGGATTTTCTTACGTAATAATTTGATTGCCTTTTATTTACTTTTGCATTTATAAATGATCCATCTATTTTTAATTTAGGTAATGCAGTTCCTTCTACACTAAGGGATCTCATTTTATGCGTAGGTACATACATAAGCAGAAATCTTAAAATATTCATAAGATACTCTTGTTTTTTTCCCGTGCTATGAATCAGTCCCTGATTAAAAGGACCTGATCCTTCTTCTCTTTAAACCAACAAAATAATTTTAATTCCCCTTGGACAGAGATGAGATCATCACAACCTTGACCAAGGACTTTTTCCTTTTTATTTCTCCTCTGTCATAATAGGGCTTAAATATTAAAGTGGAATAACTGATATATTCCAAATTCAGTGCATGAAATTTCCTCACCAAGTCCCATAAACAAAATCACATAGTCTGGTGAAATCTTATACTTCTTAGTTTTTAGATCTGTCAAGTGAATTCTGGGAAGTAGATTTCAGCATACATAGTTGTAAATGCAGAAAAATAATATATCAGAATAAAAGTTTGTTGTTTAGTGAATTTGAGCACGTGATTTCTACAACATGTACTGTATACAAAATGTAGGAATAGCTCAAATGTAGTATGGTAGTTATTATCTCTGTCATAGCCCATGTTAAGCCATTACACAACAAATGCGATTTATAATTAATAGTGACCCGTCTCTTGTGGAAGGAGGTCCTGTTTTGGATGATTTCTAAGTCATTCTTTGTGTCTCCAGGCACAGACTCACTGCAGATTGTCACAAAGACTTCTTGCTTCGGAATCAGGAAGCATAAAACAATGCAAAAAATAATTTTAAGCACCTGAGATGGTTAAGTTTAGGACAGATACATTTTGTAAAATTCACAAAAGAAAAGGGTATGTATTGAAATATTTCCCTGCAGTTCCTTTGGTTGTTGACTTCATTAATGGATTTTCTTTTTATCTGCTCTGATGTGTAAGACAAATAAATGTATGACTGAGCAAATAGAAACAGCGTAACTAAATTAAAATGATTGTCAGCAATTACCATTGGATTTCTCTTAATTTACAAATCAAATCCTAGCACTGAAGATGACAGAGGTAAATCCTATTTGTACGACTTTTTAGGAGATAAAGCCCATTGTAAGAATCCCTTGCAAAGACGGAAATGAGGAATATAACCTGACTTTAATAAAATTTTTAGGCCTTCTCCTGCAAATAATTGTGGAGAACTGGAACGGTTCAGCCCTTTGATAGTAGCTGGTGTCTAATTCAACAGCCACATTGTCATTTAAGCATGTGAGAGCTCTAACTTCTGACAGTATATGCCATATAGAATAGGCTGGCCAAACCTGCACTAGGTTATTGAGGGAAGTGACAAAAGTTCAAAATCTTCTACATTTGCTAAGTTTAAATGGTACCTTATTTTAGAAATATCTCTCTGGAGCCAATGCTCTTATGCATATCCCTGCTGGAAGCTGTATGCCTACGCTCTATCTTTATAGGCCAGACAGGTCTGTGTTCCAAGGATAAGCATGTAACTACTCTCAGTCCTGATGCAATGGAACCATGTCAATTAATTTCCCCAAGTGCTGCCATCCAGCTACTAAGGAATCTTTCATCTCTTCCCTGTGTTGTCTGCTACAAACAGGAACAGAATTTAGTAGCCCTCACTGCCAGCATCCCATGGATGGTAAGCTGCAGCGCAGAGTTGGGTCGGAAAGTGCCCCCTGCTTTTGCCATGTGCTGCTGAAATCAGTGCAGGTATGGCCATTGTGGGCAGACATTGGTGCCAATCCAACCCCAAACTTTCCAAAGTTTTTAAAGCAAAAGAAAGAAACCTCACAACCCTTCACAAATGAAAAAAGTAAAGCAATACTCTCTTCCCCTCACACATTTAACAGGCAACTAAAGTATGGATGCACAACAGCTTGGAAGAAGGACATGCAACACATTATGGGATTTCATCTCTTGAATTGTATTCCCATTACAGACCAGAAAGTGACTTGGATGTTTTGTCAGTTCTTTTTTTGAGCTTGTCTCTTACTAGTACATTTCTTTCTGCTACAGTGTTCTCTGATGCTCCTTTTTGTACTAACTACCCTTATACTGTCTGCTTCTGAGTCTGTTAGGTTTTAAAATTGGTTAACAAAAATGACACTCTTTCTTCACTGTTAAATTCATTAAACACAAGAGACTTAATCTATGTAGAAAATAATAGTTTCAAAGAAATTTTAAGTACTGAAGTTTTAATTTACCTTTTGTTTGTCTTTCATGTGATATAGTTCTGATATCTTCTTATTGGAAAATAGTGTCAGGAGACCTTGATGATGTAGTTTGTATTTTCATTAATTCATTCTTGCCAGATAAATTTTTGCCAGAACTTTTCAGTCACTGTCTTTATTGACTCGGTTAAATTTCTCCTTTGGGTCATTGTCCAGTAGTTTGTCCAGCTCACTGAACTGCTGGCAGACTGAAGGATCCAGTGTCCGGAAGAGCACTCTGGTAGAGAAGATGGTGAAATAATAACATTTGTGGCATTACACTTTCTTTTTTAATTGAGAAACAGGTTTATGAAAACCAGTCACTGTGGATGCATTTCCCTCAGAATACAAAAGCCGAAACAACTCATTTGTTTGAGTCTGAATAGTTGTTTTTAAAGTCAGTTTTTCCTTGGACACAAAGCTTCTATTCACAAGAACAACCACTGCTCGATCTGTTAGTGAGGGCTGGTGCAGCATCCCTCTTGCCCACTGGGACTCATTGAGAGGCTTAACATTATCTCCTTATTTGTATTTACTGCACAGATAAAAGCTTCCACCCCATCTATATCTTCTCCTACCATGTTCTCACAAGTCTGCATAATGAGATTAATAAACAAAGCTTCAAAAGGTAACCAGATCAATAAGATTTTTTATTCCTCATCTTTTGGTTGTGGTGAAGCAACACAGCTGTGAACTATGATGAACTAGAAAGCACACGGTGCTTCAGATAGATGATATCCCTGTCACTGCACAGCACGTTGAATAACAAATCTGTTTTCCAAAAAATGATGCTAGAAAAATTATACAACCAAGTTATATTTTTATATTGTTCTGATTTGTTCCAGACACAACATATCAATTACAAATGGAAAGGAAAGCTATCTCCGTTCTCAGCCTTAATGTATTGACTTGCCAATACTTGGCTCTATCAACTTGCTTAGAAGCTGAATGTCATTTTTGGATTCTTTTTCTTGTTTTTCCAGTGTGTTGCAATGAGCAGGCCAATTCTGCCACCAGAAACACTTGGCAATCAGATGGTCTTCAGTAGATTTGCACACATACAATGGACTCTGATATTTTACAAGAGAAATAACAGAAACCATTTAACTTCCTCTGGTTTATGCAGAGCTAATAGGAGTCAAAAATAAGCCTCCTAACCTCCAGGCAAACAAATCAATGCAAACACACATGGACCATGGCTGCAGCAATACAGTTATACCCCCTCATTTGTGAGGAACAGGTCAGGCCACAGGCCTCGCAAAAAGCCAAACTCACAAAGAAGCACAGGTCATTAATATGCATGCAGGCCACACCCATTGCTCCACCCCCCGGCACTCTGGAGCGCTGCAGACAATTTTCCGCTCCTTGGAAATGGTCTCTCTTGGCACAGGGGAGCAAAGGGAACCGTTTCTGAGCGGCTGCTGCGACTGTGTGTGCTCACAGCCCAAACCCCGCGCCGCTGCTTCCTCCCACCTGCCAGCAGCCCCCGCCTGGCCGCGGTGCTCGCGCTGGCCTGGCCATGACAGCCCCAGCTCTAAACTGCAAGAAATTGACCTCACAAATGGGTGAGGTCGTAATGCACCGGGGATTCACTGTAATGGCCAAACTTCTGCAGGATCCAATGGGAAGCTGCCCGGCTCTGAAAGGAACAGGAAGCTCTTCCTAAGGCACAGGCATTCTCCGCCTAATCCCCTTGCTGCTTCTTAAATTGTGCTGCTGGATGTCTGGTCCACTCAGCAAGTCTGGATCAGACTTTTCCTGGAGTACTGGCCCGCATTATACATCCATCTTGGCAACCATTCAGCCTGTAGTCTTTCTTCTCTGGTTGCCAAAAAGTATGCTAGTAATTCAGAGACACTGGTGGGTCTGGGATATGAATAGCTGGCCACTGGGAACAGTATGAGAACTTTATTGTCTTCCATAGCCCATCATAAACCAAAAATAATTTACCACATGTAACTAAGATGGTTTTGGATTTTAAATCCTAAGACGCCAAGTCTTCCAATCTATTTCAATTGCATTTTTTCTTTCCATTGCTCGAGAAAGAAAAAAAAAAAAAAACCAGGCCTCATTCCAGCACAATAGAAAAACCTCAGGGGTTATCAAGAGGCAGTTCAGAGATTGTTTGTGGCTTGTCGGGCAAACTTATGCAGTCCTTAAGTACAGAGTCAGCACACCACTGAAAATGGGTCATTTCTGTATGTCTGTTGGAGCATTGAATTTAGCAAGTTAGTCAGATGGAGAGTTATGCAAACACAGTTAAAAACCCCATGCTTTAGTAGACTACTTCAAAACCCAGGTTAAAAATTTCCAATTCATTCAAAGGGGAGAGAGGGGGAAATAACATAGCTAAAAATTAAAACATTGGAAGACAGATTGGATTTTCTTGAACAGGGGGATGAAGAACTGACAGTAAGAGCTGACTGTGTATTCTACTGTATTATGCTCTCAAAGCCATTAAAAGAACTGTTGAAAAATTAACTACCATAGAGGAGTTCAAGAAATCTCTCAACCATGTGTTTATTTTTCCATCATGACACAGCTTTATGCATACAACAGAAAGAATTCTACCGTTTGTTTAAAATAACAGGCTCCTCAGAAGCCTTAGCTTTTATATACATAATCTAAAAATAGCAATATCAAAAACCTGTCCATCCATTTGTCTAACTGGACTTACAGCAATAAGTTATGTGTCTTACAAGCCTGCAAAAGAAGAAGGGGCTGCTCTTCTTGTAACTGCCAAAGCTACAGGCAAATTTATGGATAATGTCATTGCTGCACCAGGCAGATACAGCAACATGAAAATCAGCTAAGCTGTGTCCTTTTGAGTTTGTCTCCTTCCAGGCAAGAACCTTCTTGTTTTTCTCCTCCTCACCTTATGGTCTCCTACAGCCTTCAGTATATGCCTGAGTGTCCTTCAGTTGTTTAGCTCCTTACTCTCTTGCCATATTGGCAGCTGATAATTGCTGTTAGGTACAAAGCACTACTTTTGGTGGAAGAGGGAATAACTCTTCCAGTACATCAGAAAACTACAGTGGAAACCTATGTGAATGAGGTTGGGTACTGCCGACTCACCCTACTATTAGTCAGTGATAGCCTTTCCTCTGTTCCTCTTTATTTCCCTCTGTTCCTGATCCAGCCATATGTTTGTGTTTTGTGTGAAGTTAGCAGGAGGTTTGCTGCTAACTTCAGTGGAACTGAAGTTTAACCCGCTATCTACATTTACGCTTGTAATATTAAGTGAAAGAACTAGAATTTCAGCAGTGCTTTTACAGAGAGATGCATGCTTTGGTTAAGATCACTTGGGTGAGATTCAAGCCTGTTGCAGTCAATGTGGTAGCTATTTTTTTCACTACGCCTCTGTTTAGCCCACACTTGAGAAGAAAACACTCATAGGCTCTGAGGAATTATTTATTTAGAATAAACATCAGTTGAAGAAATTAAATGGTCAAAATTACTAAATTGCTTGTATCCTTGGTCACAAGTGTAAAAACAGTCTCCAGAACACCATAGCATAGAAAGAATATTGGTTTTTTGGTCTATTTCTCTTTTTCCTATAGCAGTCTTCACAGTAATACTCTCAAGCAGTTGGAAATGCAGCAACAGTGCATTATTATACTATTTTGATTGTGGAGGAAAAGCATCTGTTGTCAGCATTAGCCTTTGTTTATGACTGTGAAAAAAACACAGTAGCATGACATGCACGACCTAATTTGAAAATTATGTGTTGAAATTATTACATAATTTCTTTTGTTTCCACTCTGTTCAGATTTTCTATGACTATTTATGTGTATTTCATTTTAAAGTGTTTATAAGACTGTTTACAAGACTTTGTTTGATTATTGTGTAGCAAGGTACTAGATACCAGAGCTGGCTTTACCTCATTTCCTCACCACCATGTTGTGCTATGATTAGGTTTGAACTTCAGAAAATTCAAATTGTTTCAGCAGTCTTTGCTGTGCAGGTAATGCAGTACATTCACTTATTCTTTAAACTTACTGATTTAATTGTTTCTTGGATTTTAGCATCTGACTAGAGTTGCATCTAAATTTATTTAATTGGTAGCATTTATTGGCTTTTGTTTGTTACTGTGGAAATGGTTTAGCTCCTTTTCTCAGGGAAAATAAGAAATAGAATGAATTAAAAGCCTGCATAAGAACACAGAGGAAGGGGGTGGCAGTCCTAGTAATAGTATTACTTAAGTCCCTTGGCACTCAGTCTCATGCCACTGCTCTTGAATGTGCTGCCATTTGGCATCACCTGAAGAGAACCACAAGCACCTCTCATTGCAAGCTGGGATAGCAGAGATGCAGGTTTGAAGAGCTAGCTTTCAAGGGAAAGTTTCCAGTACACAAGTGACAGGATGCTGGACAGTTTTATTTATATATTTATCCACAGTTTTACTTTAACATTCTGGTGGAGGACTAATATTTTGTTCTGCAGTCAATTTCCTGCAACATCCATTCACTTCTAGTTCTAGAAGGTTAAAGTATGAACTCCCTCTCAATATAGAGGTCCATCTGTATACTATGTAAACTGCTTTGGAAAGAAGATGAAACATATTTACTTTTCATGCAAAACACATATTTATTTTAGGGATTTTTATGTGATTTTTAAAAAGTAATATAAATATATACACATGTATATAAAGGCTTAGCTCTAAAACTCAGCTTTGAGCAAGGAAACACACTGCTCTGAGAGGCCAAACAGTTTGTGCAACCAAATCTAAGACCCTTCATTTTTTTTTTAAGGCTTTAGGTGGGTGCTCATGATTACACAGCAGTGTATGTCTGCTCTGCAGCAGTCCCTATAAGAAGCGGTTTCACCAGTTTTGCAACCTTAACAAAAAGTCATTCTAACATGGAGCAAAAAAAAAGTTCAATTTTTAAAAAGTGTGGGATGGTTCACTGGCCTTTAACTTACTTTTAAGGATAAAAAAAATTAGTGGGTTTAGCAACATCAGTCTCTACCATGCAGCTGCTTGTAAGACACCTTATAGCACTGTGATTCAGCTTCTCTGAGCAGTGAACACTGGTGCCTATGGAATCAGTATGAACTAATAGTACACAAAGGTGTAACAGAGTCATGATATGGGAGACAAAATAACTCTCCTGAATGTTTGCAGAGCCTGCTGAATCATAAAAAATGCAGTAGTTCTGGAAAATACGCCATACCAAGAGTTCAGAAATCATTTATGTTTCCCTTCTGATTATATGCTGGATATTGGCTGGATGGTCAAAGAGAACTATCTATAATATGCAGTAGGTGCAAAATGTTATCTCTTATTTATAAGAAATGAAACAAAGAAAGCTAAGGTAAGAAGATGGTTAGAAAGGTAAGATTATAAACTAACCTTATGCTTTTAGACATCAATAGTCAAATAATTTATGAATATGATCAACACATCAGTTAAAATTCTGCATTTGGGGTAGTTTATTATGGTGGTTTATTATGCCTGCCTTCCCCTCACTCTCCTTTTCCACTATTTGGCCTTCTTCTATTGTTGCTCACAGGCAAAAATATTAATGGAGGCCTAGCCATAGGTTAGGCAGTCAGAATTCCACTTTGCAGTGAGTGTCAGCAGTTCCTCCTTTTCTCCCCACAAAGGGTTGGCCTTATCAGGTGACTTTCCTGTTGAAGAGGAATGAGCAGACTTTCTTTCTGACACTTGTTAAGGAACTTGACATGCTTTTCCTTTGTTTGTTTGTTTCTGCAGTTCTCATTCTTGAGATACATCCTGTGGATTGTCCAAATGCACCTCAGGAGTGAGAACTAAGTATACTTGCACAGTGACTCACTACACATTGTATGTCTGAAATGAAATAAATTAAATTACTGACTCCTCAACTAGTTGAGTCCATCCATAACCATACCAAGATTAACACTGTTAGTCCTCTTTGAATTTTCAAAATTTAATCCTATTTTGAAGGGCTGAGGTGTTTTTTTTTCTCATTCCAGATCTCTTTCCCAGTAGAGCACTGATCTTCGCACAGAGAGGAGGATACTACCTGTGAGGTGCTAGCTTTTCTTGTTAGACAAGTGTCAGCTTTCCTAGCCCAGAACATGAACAGTTTATGCTTTTTCTGGAACAACTGAGACAATTAAATTTATATTTTCACAGTGTCCCTGACCCTAGGATAACTTGCTGGTGTGGTTTTGCCCCCTTACTAGGTTACCTTGTCATAAATTTTGCTTGGTCCCGGCAGGCATCAGGATACAGTGAGAATCAGGTGCTCTACAAGATCAGGGGAGCATTTCCTTGACTTTATTCTGGTTGCAGCTTCAGTTGAGAAAAGAAGAACATACGACATCTCCCTCTCTACACCAGTGACTTGCATATGCTCTGATCTCATCTGAATGTGTTTTTAAACATGGATGTTTAAGATATTAATAGACTGCTTTCAACTTGGACCTCCCTAAATATCCTTACAGTGATATTGTTACTGTAATAGAGCAAACTCCCACATGATCCTCCTTGGTTAGCCTTAAAAATACCAGAAAGGAAGAATGGAGTCTTTGTCTGTGAATGGTAAAATCTATCTTCATCCATGAGAAGCTGTCGATGATTGCCATGGAAACATTTATTAATTGTCCATGTAGCCTATAAAAATAGTAACAAAAAAAGTGTAAGATCTGTCAAGAAATGACACTTTGTGAGAGGCGACTTAATCAGAAGACCCTGAAAAGACACGTTGCAGTACAGCAAAGCCTTTTCTTCTAATTCTCTCTTGCACACTGAGACCACCTCAGTGTCTTCCCTAAAGAGATCACATTCCCATTGAATAATGATGTCTGTTTACGACCTATCTTTCAAAACACAGGGTCTGCTGGACTGTGACTTTGATCAAAAGTCAGGATAACCATCCATTTCCTAGCATAGTTTGAAAGATTTGAAAAGTCACATTTCTCGTTTGTTGGTTTGTCTTTTTAAATGTCTTTTTCACTCTCTGTAAAAATGCTATTTTCCAGCTCTAGGTGTATCTCTTGTGGTCTAGGTGTGATGCAAACCCAATTGTAGCTCTCTCCCTATGGCGTCTGCAAGGATATTTAAAAGCTCACAGCAAATCAGTATGGTAAGAACGAGAGGCAGAACAAAAAAAGTACACTTGTATAATTAGGTTGTTCAAAAGTACACCTGGAGAAGTCTCAATAGTTGGTGGTTGTTATGGCTTTGGTTTGTTTTGGTTTTTTGTTGTTGTTGATGTTGCTCTGTTTTTAAATATATAATCTTGAAGTACTACTGTAAAAATCTTATATTCACCATTAGTGCTTCCATTGGCCAACCCAAGAGGCACTTGGGCTCTTAAAAAAAACCATTAGGCCTCTCCACATATTTAAGGCCTTGGTGTTAATCATCATCTCAAAAGGAAATATCTGTGTTCTAGGAAGTATTACTGTAGCTCCATTGGTTTAAAAATGTTGTGAAATGACAGCAGCAACTTTGGTCATTGCCAGTTCAGTGCCAGCTAGCAGTAGAGTAGTCATTGACCTAATATGCTTGTGTACTACTGGATCTAAACAATTCTTTACTGATTACATTGGTCATTTAACATGGCCAGAAAATAGAACCAAACATAAGGAGTGGCTGTGCTTTCCCTCCCTCTTCCCTTTACAGAGGTCTCAGTGTGAATGAACAAATGATGCCTTCTCTTAAGGGAATTGGATTCCTTACTCACTAGCAAAAATGTAGAGCTTAGAATTTAATTCTGCTAAAAGGCTTTCCTCCTTACTGCTCCTGCAGGGATTAATGAGAAATATATGAGAAATACTGTACATATCTATATATAATCTGCTTCAAAGGAGATGGTATGTGGACATCTGCCATATGTGCACTCAGAACATGTATGACAGCATATTACCACAGAAGAAATCCTGAATAAAGTTGTCATTTCAACCGCATGTTTAATACTGATTTTTTTTCTGAATTTTTTCAACTCCTAAGCCTATGTTCTTTGAGTAACAATGCCAGGAGTGTCCATTAAGTAGTCCGCACAAAATTTGTCTGTTTCTTTATTTCTTCTTGGTGGATAAATATTTTTGTGTGGTGAGGTAGCTGAGGCAAAGCTCATTGCAGAAACTTTTGTCCACATGATCTTTAATAGATAATTTCCTTCAGAGGATCATTGCTGGTCTAGATAAGTAGTTTATACCTAGTTCCAGTATACACTGTATGGTGTCAACAGCAGTGACTGGTCAAAGCATGTCCTAGCATGCCAGAATACACCTTTCTCTATAAAAATTTTGGTGTTTTGGTTGGTTGTTGTTGGGTTTTGGCTTTTTGTTTTGTTTTGGTGTTGTGGGGGTTTTTGGTGGTGTACAGAGGGCATTTACCCTTATTCAGTTTCTGTCATGCATAATTTTTCTACGAATCTGTTGTTACTCTACTTCTCAGATTGTGTATCAGAATAGTCTAAAAACAATCATTAGAGGAAGACTGAAGAGCAAAAACACACACATGCATTTCACAGTCTCTACACTGATTTATTTTGTTGTGTCTTGATATAATGTGTTATATCAAGGAAAGTAATTAATATCAACACAGCTTTATATCCAGGTGCAGCATGTACAGATAAAGCATAAATGAAATGAGGTAAAATATTCCACTTGATGATTAACATTGAACGAGGTTGTATCGAACAAAGAGATGCAGTTTTTAATATGAAGGCACATCAACAAAAAATGACAATGTAAACTATTAAATGTTTTGGGACTGCTACTGATTCACTATCAGAAAGGTTGAGACAGCCAGGCTATTAGACATTAAATGGCCCAATAGCAATATGCCAAAATTTTATGCAGCCAGCAACAGGTCTTCAGTGTCCACTCAGACATGTAAAACCATCTGAAAAGGTGACCTGAAAGACTACTGAGCATGATAGCACACATGAGGTTAACAACAATGATATCCAATTAACAGTTCCAACAAGAAACCTAGAATTCAAGCATTACTTTACAATGCAAAGGAGTGCAAGAGATGAGTCAGTCTCAATGCCTTGGCAGTAATATGCAAGCCAGTGGGGATATCCAGAATGAAATCATGTCACAAATTGGCAAGGAAGCAGCTGCATTAATCTGCTTAAATAAGGTTCAATCCTTGAAAATTCTCAACTTAAAGAACAAACTGAATATTCAAGTCATGTTATTTTCAACTTGACAGATGGATGAGAAAGCTGGAAATCCACCCAAAATATAGGCAGCCACCTAAGAAGCCTGATAAAACACTCAGGAAAATCTTAAGCTTAGAAAAATAATTGGGTTTTTTTTTAATAAATGTATTTCTTAAAAAAATCCAAAATTTAACAGTATCTAATGTCAGATATCACTAAAAAAAAAAGAAAGAGCTGTACCTGAGATATGTGCTGGTAATAAAAATGAAGAATCTACTGGGTAAAACTATATACAGAAAAGTATATGCACAAAGAGAGAGCTAAAAGGACACCTTCTGCTAAGCATTGTGAAGAGCAATGTTTACAGGACTCCCTACCACGGAGGTCATAAAACTTGTTGTGTATGGAGCCCATGTGACTGCTGCCAGGATGCTCCTGGTGGCCCTCTCCAACAGAAAGCTTAATACGAGCCAGCATTGTGCCCAGGTGGCTAAGAGGGCCAATGGCATCCTGGCCTGTATTAGGAACAGTGTGGCCAGTAGGACTAGGGAGTTATCCTTCCCCTGTGCTTGGCGCTGGTCAGACCACATCTTGAGTGCTATGTGCAGTTCTGGACTCCCCAGTTTAAGAAGGATGTTGAGCTGCTTGAGAGGGTCCAGAGAAGGGCAACAAGGATGGTGAAAGGACTGGAGAACCAACCCTGTGGGGAGTGACTGCGGGAGCTGGGGTTGTTCAGCCTGGAGAAGAAGAGGCTCAGAGGTGACCTCACTGCTGTTTACAACTACCTGAAGGGAAGTTGTAGTCGAGTGGGTGTGAATCTCTTCTCTCAGGCTGACAGCACCTGAACGAGAGAACCCTGGCGTAGCCTCAAGATATGTCAGGGGAGGCTTAGACTGGACGTTAGGAAGAGGTTTTTCACAGAGAGAGTGATCCCTCAGTGAAATGGTCTGCCCAGGGAGGTGGTGGAATCACCATCCCGGGAGGTGTTTAAGAAAAGACTGGTCGAGGAACACAGTGACATGGTCTAGATGGTGGGAAGCTTGGATGGATGGAGCATGTTGTCCATGGTTTCACGCTTGTGGGTTCGATCCCTGGGTAGGCGTTTGCTTGGGAGTTGGACTAGATAGTCCTGTGGGTCCATTCCAACTCAGAATAACCTGTGAACCTGCCCTGCCCCACTCCTGCTCAGCAGGGGCTCCCAGAGCAGGAGGGAGCTCTGGGGAGCTGTTACTGAACTGAGGAACAACCACTGTCTCAGAAAAAAAGTATCTTTTAAATGGATTTTTATGAAAATCAAGTCATGAAAATTGAAGATGCATGTAAATTTGAGTCTGTACAACACAGCAAACCAGGTGCTACCATGTGCTGTTGGGATGGAAGGGTAAAAATACTGTAATGGCTCAAATAGACTTAAGCAGTGTCTGCATGCATCAAACAGCTGCTTCATCTGGTTGCACTGTATGGCTGAGATTTTTCCAGAGATGTCACTCCACTCAAGATTTTAACGGCAAAGCCTGAAGGAGAAGAGATGCCTTTTTTTGTAAGCAAATACAGAAACACAATTCCAGTCTTTTTTTTTTAATATAAAAAAAAAAAAGTAATTATTATAAAAATAATGTAACACTCTAGTAGTGAACATGAATAGCAAAGCTTCAGACCCTACTCCAGATACTGTTTTTCATTAGACTGGTCTTGTTTACTGTAACATACTTCCTAGTTCTTTCCAGCTCCAGCCAGTTGCATCTTCCTCTCTAGTCCTTCAGCACAGCAAAAAATAAAACTGCATCAATTGCAAGGTCCTGTATAGGCTAGATCCATTCTTTTGCTGCTGGATCGAGCTATGAAAATTCCATAGAAAACAAAACCCTTAAAATGTATCTCAGAAAAGTCTTCAAGACACTCTTCTTTCCCGATAGTCGCCATCCTTCCCTGTGCTCCTGGTTACACCACCTTCCTGGTACACCCAGGGTGCTTCTCTTGACTTGCTATGTTAAGGGGAACCACAAAGCTGATTCGATGACTCCTTATGTATCTGTGCTAGCTGGAAAACTGCAAGTTTATACAACAATGAATAAATACAATTCAGTTCATTGCCCCTAGATATTTTAAAGCACAGAGACATTTCCCCACCCCCCGGAGTAAGAACAGCTGTTCTTTAGCTTTGTATAGTACATTGAAACTTTTATGGATGACTGATCATTAGAGTGAGTTCCTAATTTGATACACTCACAAGCATGATATGGGGAGACCTGCTGCAGTGTGCTGCCAGAAGTCAGGGCCAAGGTATCAGATGATCTGAATAGAGAAGCTTGCTTGCTCACCTGCACTATTTCCTGTTCAGGCCAATTTGTTTGTTAAGGTTTGCTGTTCATTTGTTAAGCTATGTGACTAAATTAAATACACAGCATGTTTCTTCTGGATTAGGAGGAGTTATATGGAGTTTTTTGAGTAATTTTAGCGAAGACTTGTAGGTATTGTGTTGTGTATAAAAGTCAGATTTTTTTATTCATTTCCCTGCATTGTAATGAAATAATTATTCTATTACTTGAAGAGAAGATCTCGGCTCTTCAGGATTATAATTTAGTGGCCACATCTACATATAAATTGAGCAGAAACATGATGCAGAAGGCACTGAGACACAGTCAGCACGTGCTATCCCATTTTCAGAGTAGAATCATGTTATTGAAGAACCATGTTCAAGAAGCTTAAACCGTAGCTGGGTTGCAGCTTTAATCCTTTTACTGCCTTTGAACTGCACTCCTGTCTCAGCTGCGATATTATGAGGCTGCCTAGTCAAATTAATTGCATCCCCTTATAGGAGCCATGGAGGTGCTTATCTCATTTCTACATTTCTAGTACAAGCAGCATTGTGATAGCTAAACTGTGAACCGTCATTGTGTCTTTTTCTTTCCTTTTATACCTTACCACATATATAAATTGCTCGTAGAGAAGTTAAAAAACAGAAAGAAGCAAGACAGTTAAAACCTGCAAATCAAATGGGCATACGTTTTGCCAGCCCCGTAGACTAGACTCCACACCTGGCCACTGAAGAGCAGCGGTGCGATGGGAAAAAAACCCAACTAAACCCAACAAGAAACAGAAAACCTCAACAAAAACCAAGCCACTCTCTCTCTCCTGCCCCTCAAAAACAACAACAACAACAAACAAACCCAACCAAAACACTCCAAAACAAAACAAAAACCCCCAAACCCACCAAAATTCCAAACAAACAATCAAACTTTTTTGCAGCTGGAAGAAAGATGATGCTCAGTGTAGACGAGCTGTTTGTACAACTACGTGCACCGAGCCCGGGCGCAGCGGCTGCTCTTACGCAACGTGGTGCTCTCAGTCGGGCTGGGCGGCTCTGCGAGAGCCCCGAGCGCTGCCTTGGCACGGCGCTGGGAGCCACAGCACTGCCCGCACCGCTCCAGCTCGCCGGAATTAACACAGTTCATTCGCCGGCACTTTTGGCGCTGCAGAAGGCGAGCGTTCCCGCGGCGGGGCCTCTCTCCGCAAGGCGACGGGGACGCTGCGGGAACCATCCTCGGTCAAGCCGGCAGAGAGCCCTGGAGAGGTGCGAGGAGCTCTGGGACCCTCTGCCGTCCCTGCTGCCGTGCTCCGCGCCATCACAGCCCGCAGCGCCCTCCCGGCCGCTCCCTGCGGAGGGAGAGCTGTCTATCCGTCTGTCCGTCCGTCCGCCCGGCCCCCCCAGCCCCGTGTCCCGCCGCCTCCNACCGCCGGGGATGGAGAAGAGCCCGAGCGGGAGCGGCGCTACCCCCGGGGCCCGGCCTGCCGTCCGGGTGGGGAGGCCCCGCTGTGCCGCCGCCCGGGAACGCAGCTCCTGTCCCTTCCCAGCTGTGCCGGAGGTCCCCTTATGGCCCTGGGCTCCCCGCGCTGGCCGCGGGTGCGAGGACTGGGCTGGAGCTGGAAGGGCAGCGGCAGCTTCCGAGTGACTCCCGGCCCTGCGTTTTGCCAGACATATTTACTGGTTACACGGGAAGAAAACAGGCACCAGGAAACGCTACGTTGCGTTTGCCGCTGCTGCTGCAGAGTTCATCCCACCCCTGGGCGCCGCACAGACCTCGGAAGGAGGGTGGTTTTCCAAGGCGGCGCATGTGGGAGCGCGGAGCTCAGCGGGGCTGGCAGCACGGGAGATGGCTGGGAAACGCTGGGGAGTTCGGGTCACAGATGGCAGTGGCCGCACTCTGTGACCAGCTGACAGATTGAGACAAGTTGTAAGAATCGCACTGCAAATGTAGTGCATAACACTGTTTGTTAATCGTATTTGTGACTATGAAGGATCATAAACCATATTTAAAAAAAAAAACAAACCTGGGCACTACTTGTATCCTAGTGGAGTGAAGTCAGTATCTCCTGGAAAAAACATGGGTTACATATGGTGTTCTGCAGGATGCTTCTGCGGGAGCGATGTAAACTAACACAGAATTCGCATTATGCGAACAATGCAAGGCACAGGAATGTGGAGTAGCTTAAGTCCTGCGACAGGTGGCAGAGGTGAGAGGACAGTGCATGCTCTGGCTCACTGTCCTGCAATCTCTGTCACTGCACAATCTCCTTTCATTAGGGGTAGAGCTTCCTCTCTCACTTCCTCTCAAAACATTGGCAAAATACCATCAGCTCCAAGGAAAGCAGCATCAGCTCTTGCTTACAAAAACCATGATTAAAAAGAATGAAAATAATGAATTTATTATTATTAGACTAGAAAAGCACCTCTGGCCAAAAAAAGAAAAATGTCTCTGTAAGTTGTGCTCAAACCATATGACCAGAAAAGCAGTACAGTCAGGGCTCCTGTACCATGGAACCGCGGTCTTATTCAGGTCTTGTGAAGCCCTTTTTCCGTGTTGAATGGCAGCTCATTAATATGCAAATTTGCCCCACACCCTCAGACGGCTCCCTGGCGCTGTTTTGGCACTGTGTTGCTGTGTATTGGTTGTTGCGGCGGCCGTGCCCAGGGGAGTGGCAAAAAGGGGTGGAGCCGTGGTGGCCATGCCCGGGACGGGGCAAGCAGCGGAGCTGTGGCGGCGGCCGCGCCCGGGATGATGCATGTGGTGGAGCTGCCGTCATGGCTGTGTGAGTTGATTTGCATATTCATGACTGCCTAATTGAATATTCATGCGTGCCACGTCATGCATGCGCCGTTGCAAAAAGGCGCTTCCTTAATTGATGAAAAATCATGCCGCTAAGATGTGAAGCCACAATATGGGGGGCACAAAGTGGAAGAGGGTATTCTGGTGAGGAAATTGGGGCTTTCTAAAGCTGTCCAAAAATTAGGGCTGTGCAAATATTGCGAGGTGACCACTGCTGTTGCAGGAGGACACTCTGCTAAATCATGTAGCATAGAGCAGTGATGCCCTGGAGCAATCAGGGGGCAGTGAAAAGGGGGAAGAGCCTCAATGAAAAGAAAGCACTTGCAGAACAGGAGAATCAAATCACTTTTTTTCACACGTTGAAATTGTTTCCTCCTCCCCCCCTCCCCTAAACCTACACCTGAAAGAAAATACTATAGGGGCTGAAGCACTAAACCAGTGGTAAAGGAAAATAGAAAGAAACTGTGTATCATTTTAAAAAGTTAGATCTACACAAGCAAGATTACCAAAAGGAGTAATACTTGGTTAAGAATTTCAAGCAAAACAGCATGCTGGGCTGCAAAAGTTTAAGGTCTTGGTCTTTTTCATTGAATCAATAAACTAAAAGTATACAGCTTCTAATATAAACTTATATGAACAGCTGAGATAAAACCTAAGAAAAATGAGAAGGCATTGTTAGTAAAAAAGGCGTGGGAAATGATATCAGGATTTATTAGGGAAATGAAGAAAGACATATTGTCTCAGATTTAAAAAGGAAATCTCTTTAAAAATGAGGCCTAGCAGAAAGAAATAAAGGGAACCTGCCAATACAATAGTGCTTTGTTTTCGTGGAAAAACTGAAATGGAAAAGTTTTGAGGAAAAAAGGCCAGAGAAAAAAGTGAAATCAGTCTTTGATAATGATGGAAATCTCTTACTATATCTCTTACAAAAAATAAGTTGAAGTGCTCCAGGTAATACAAGCATTTTCAGGATATAATATTGGAATTATTTGACCTGGTAAAGAGAATCAAGCAAAAAACACATGGGGTAGTATTACTCAGAAAGCAACACAATCTGGAGGTCAACCTGAGAAAGACACCAAAAGGGAAGTAAGCAGTAGAACAGCTGTGGAAAAGGAACAGGAAATGAGTGGGAAACAGAGCATAAGTAGGTAGCTGAATTGCTACAGGCATTTCTGGAGACTTTCACTTTGGAGGGAGGGATGCAAAACTGCTGTCCTAGGGAATCATGAGCTCGTTTTGCTATGTGGATGGCAGATAAAACTAGAACCCCAGACCCTGAGACCCTACTGATTTATTTCCTTGGCAAATGAAGACACTCTGGATAAACCTGGGAAATTCTTGAATGTGCAGAGGGCAACATTTCCAGAAAAAAGACTAAGCAGGAGAACAGCTGATATAATATGATGTATCTGCCCCAACTGGAGGATGTCAGAAGGAGGGCCAAGAAAGTTAAAGAGGAAAAACTCCAACTCCTATACGGGACATTGCAAACCAGAGGCACTTACAGAAAATACAAATTTTATATACACTTGAAAGAAAAACAAGAGATTGTGAGGCTATTTCCTGGAAAGTGTATTTCCCACTAGAAGGAACAACTGTGATAAGGTCTGAGGTTCAGCCACCCTTGTGCAGCAGCACGTACATGACTATGAGGTATGGTCTGTTACGGGATGTCGTGCAGAACAGGGCTAATAGGTATCCTGTACCAAGCTGGGCTTTCCAGGCCATGACCAAACAGCACTTCATTTAAAGAAAGGAGACAATTACTGGTTTATTCATCCACCCAGATGAAATGTAGCACTTTTACTAGAGTGTTTGCCATCGTAACAGAAAAAAAACCCAACCTCAACATGAATAAGAACGAAGGAAAGCTTTTGTGCAAGTACAAATGTAACAAAGTGGTGCAGTTACAAGAGTATAGACAGCTAAAGAAAAGACATAGCAAAAATGGAATGGGAGAAAAAACAGAATAAACTTCCTGACCTTTCCAGGTCAACAAAGCAATTCATCCCCATTTGCAATCATCCATAAATAATGGCAGTCTTTCTAACAAAAAGTATCCTTACATTAGGATACATCCTGACAAAAACTTTACTCTTAGGTCTGACCTTGGCTTCCTGAATACAGACCATTCTGTTTTTACAGTTTTTATGAAGTTCTTAATACTTCCACTACAATTACTCAATTTTCATTTCAAAAAAATGTTCTAGGGAGGTGGAAACAATATCATTACCAATCAATTAATCTTCTGTACCTACTAGTTTAGGAAAATGTAAGGGAGAATACACGGAACCTGTGAAACCTGAGGAACCTATGGAAACTCAAGCTGAAAGAGAGCTAGAGATACATGGGATCTTCCAAACATTTCCTGATTTTTATACTTACGGGTTACTAAACAAATACTGGGAGGAAGAAAAGGATCCACAAAAAGCTTTCAACACAATAGATAAAATGTTGAGCTTGTCTGCCATATAGTGGCTAAAATTCAAATGAGATATTGGGGGTACATTACATAAATGATACTATGAATTCCATTATCTTTGGTAAATTAAGGTTTTAGCTGTAGTTAATATATGTTAAGAGGTTTGGTCTAGCCATTTTTGGAAAATGACAGAACACAAAACCACGTGGTTACTTCAGACAGATGTTTTCCTTCAGAGATAAGGGCAAGAGAAACCTTTGGCTTTTTTTCTGTATGGCTAGGTCCTTGTGGTTACCTCTGATCAAGATCACGGTAAAGTAAAACTTCAGGAACTTTACTGATGCTCCTGGTGAAGGTAAGGAGATTTTTGTTAAGAGGTTTGACTTCTGAAGGATAGGTAACTGTGTCAAGCACGAGCTGCGGGACTGTAATACTTTGTGTTGACATGAACTGCCAAGATCTAGTTTGTAAACTAGCCATCTAAATATCAAATGGTGGAGAAAACTGAGTAACTAAAGTAGATTGAAAGAGACTTAGAGGGTTCCATGTCTCAACATTATAATTAAGAGAGCAGTGGAGTGGAAAATGTTGCAAAGAACTTTCCTGACTTGTGAAAATACATCATATACCACTGCCTTCCTAACATTATCCTAACAACTAACACATTGTTAGGATACTGACAAGTTAATAAAATAGTTAATGAAAAAGTTTCTGTGAACTGTAAATAAATAAATTTTAAAAACCCTAAATAACTAAATATGGTAAAGTGGGGACCATTGTGTTATGAAATGGCAGAAGCCATATGTCTGCAATTGGAAACTCAAATCTACTTAAGTACATGTGTGCACATTTTCTCTCCTTTAGTCTGGCCAGGGTATGTGGATTTTGGTTCATTTACAGTGACATTTAAAAAATCTTTAATCACTGGTCTTCATAATGAGGATGCATGAATTATTTACTATTTTGTGATATAATAGGAGATATACTTAGGATCTGCGACCTGTCCAGTCCTTTGGGATTTAGATGGATGGTCTCATCAGATTCAGAGTCACTGCAGTAAGTCCAGAAATGTGCAGATGCCAAACATAATGCATAACCTTAATTATTGTTTGTAGTTAATTAAAATGCTATTTTTGTTTGTTTTGCCTCCCTCTGGCATCTTCAAGTCCTAATTAATTCTTAACTGTGGGTGGTGGGATTAGGGTTGGCAGCAAAACACACCTCAAACAGCCCACCAGCACCATAGGGCTGTACGTGCAGAAGTACTGCAGAAGCAAAGATCACATTCTTGAGAAGTTAGATAAAGGTCACTATTGTTCTTGCCGCCAAGATTATTTTTATCACATTGTCAACATAGTTGTTAATGTACAAACATGCAGGTGAGATACAGAACACAAGAAACTCATAAAAAAGGTGAAGACTTTGTATACACGTGCATTTAGAGCACTGGAGAAGAGACGTACAGAAAAACGCTGAAGGGGAGCATGCGTTCGCTTGACAGATTAAGGAATTGGCTGGCAATTGTGGTGAACTGCTTGGTGACATTTATGGCCCTGATAAATAAAATCTCTGGGCAAACATCATTAATTGATACAGTTCAAGGAGTGGCTATTTGACATGTTTCTATGGACGTAGTATTTCAGGTGCACAACCAGGGCAGGATTAGGTGTTTTGTTTGTTGGTATTTTTCCCTAAAATGTTGCAGTTGTTTCAGAGTACAATGAGATTTTTTGGCTTAGAAATGCTGCTGTAATTGGTTTCTGGGGCTTGCCTATTTGACCTAATTGGGCATTTTGAAATGTTGCCAAAGTATAGGGTAGGATTTTGCCAGTTTTCCGTCAATGATTAATAAAGCTCATTTGGAGGATCAATCAGAGTTCAAAAAAGAAGATTTTGAACTGGAATTGTTATAAACCCAATGAATGCTATTTTATTAATGGACATTTTCAATGTTGAAAACATGAAACATGGTGCTATAATGAACAATAAATATTTATTTTTTTTCCTAGAGAATTTCCTCTCTTCAGGTTATTATTGTATTATTTTAGGAATTCTGTAGTCAGGGTGGAGGAGCACTTGAATTCTGGTTTGTAGTGATATTTCTGGCAAAATTCAAACTGTTGTTTTTAAAAAGTCATTAGACCATTAAAAAGTGGTTTAAACAGTAAGATTACCTCAAACATTTGTTTCCTCTTCATGGTGCTAGAAGTCTTAAATGCTAGCTTCTAAAAGTCTTTAGAAAGAACAAGTAACTGCTATGTGTGTCTGAAGACCTGGGGAATTTAAAGAAATTAAATGATATGTTTGAAGGAAGGAAAAGCAGGCAGTGTATGCCATCATCAGTTTCTAATAATCCCCTGCTCCTCTCCAAGTTCTTGTTTTCATAAAGATAATTTAAAAACAACATGCAAATGGTTCAGCCTGTCTCTGTGCATTTGTAAGTTGTTTATAGCCCTGGTACACAAGTATAGATCTGGTGTATTGTTTTTTCTATAGTCAGAGGACTGACTAGAGTGGATAAGTTAACATGAAGGAGGCTCCTACATGTTGAAATTAGCTACTTATCTGTTTCATCCATTGCTTGTTTGTTCATGTTTTGCTCATTCAGATGTATCCCAAAGAAATGAGAATCCAAGCTATTACAGTAGTACTAGTTTCTAATTTGTAGCAGGAGTTCATAGCAGTGGGTCTGAGTGAATCAGGAAGGATCTGTAGGTGTTTTAATTTTAATGTTATTGGGTTTTAACTGACAAGGTAAATAAAAAAAAAATTATGGCTATGCTACATTATGCATAGCCATGCTATGACTTTCTATACTTACTCTTGAGAAGTCAGGCAGGAGCTTTTACTGAAGGACTTTCCTCTGCAAAGATTTATGCAGACTGGGTAACACTGTGACCCTGTTACAGCACTTGAAGGTCACTTGGAAAGCCAGACTTTGGACTAAAGTAGGACTCTTCCTTGGCAGGTCCTACAGAGAGATTTTTCAAGATGGCCTCCAGAGCACCTTCTGGGATTTCTGGCAGATCAGGTTTTCTAGGGGAAGGAACTGCTTATTTTGCAGACACTATTAGCATAAATATCACAATATGAAACCCATTATCACACTCAGAGGATGCTTTCCTCTTGTATGTCAGGCAAGTCATGTTTAAATTGGCATTTACTGAAATATGACTATTGGAACTGTACCAGCACTACATATTACACTGAACAGGTATATGTACTACACTATGTGTCACACGTGGGGGAAAAAATGGCAAAAGCCATTCTAAACTATTAGAATGATAGTGCTGATCCATTATATCATTTCTGCCAGCACCATGGCAATATTTCTCTTCCATGCCTCTCAAGAGAACTTAGGAACCAAAATACTTCAATGAAAACTCTGTGCATATCTCTCAGTTCTTCCAGATATCCAGTTATGACTGAATTCAGGATGAAGATGGTAAAGTAATTTAATTTTTGGCATTTTTTACGCCTGCTAAAATAAAGCTTAGCAAAATGCTGCTGAAGCAAGAGATGGAGAATGAATGGGGAGATTATAGTTGAATATTTAATAATTTTTACTTACTGAAATGAGTAGATGACCTCATCTTATCTAGTGAAGAGATACCAAGTTTCTACCTTCTTTTCTGAGCCTAGTAGGAAGGTGAAATTTCTAGGTCTTGTTATTTTTATGTAGGGGTTGAGGTTATTTCCCAGCATCTCTGTGTTTCTTGATCTGTTTTCCATAGCAATGATCACTTATGAAGAACAGGTTGATTTAGAATGGGACGAGCTGCACGTTCCCTCAATTAATACACCCACTCACCTGGTACTTAAGCTCCATATGGTCTTGGATTAGGAATGACTTGCAAAGCTCCTGCTTCTGTCAGGCCTCTAAAATCCATCCTCTCCCTGGTAAGTTTTAACTTCCCCTCAGAGTAACCCAGTTATAATTATTCCAACTGCAGTTGCCTTTCCAAGCCCTAGTCTTTTAACTGAAACCACCGTGGTTTCAATGGGACTTGTAGCCATCTTCCCACATTGCCTTTTTTCACAGCTGCATTCACTCTTCCTTTTATTATTCTCAAAAGAGATGTCCCTTATCTGCCACTGAAAGGGAACTGTATGCAAAGCCTTTGGTGCTATCACACCCATTTCAAGTTATAGGGTTTTCTGCAGGTTGGTTAAATGCTATTTCTTCTTGCCTGACAGACTGTCATTAGTCTTACTTGACAGACTGCCCATCTCACCACTTATCGGTCCCGCTGAGTATGAAGGAAAAGCTACAGATCTGATCTAATGATGCTTGTCAGTTGACATCTACTGTTTGCATTACTATTAATTTATTCATGTGGAGTTGCTTCTGCTATGTATTTTTTGGAAATCCAAACCAGGTCCACTGTCTTGAAATTGAGAACCATGACTTGGATCATTAAAAAAAATTCATCAGAGATGTCAGGAGAATGTTATGAGAATGGGCTTGATGATCTGTTCAGGGCATAAGAATAATGGACTACTGGTTTCGTTTTCTCCATCAGCCAATCTAGCTCGGTTGCCTTTGACTGATGAGTGGAGGATGCTTGCAGAAAGACTGGAAGCAACAGGACAAGTGTAGAATTTCCTAACATCTGGAAGTCAGAGGTTATGGGAATTTCCTAAACCAGAATTTCACTGGATTGCATCACCATGTTTACCAGCCATTGATGGACTTGTCGACCATAAATTGTCTGATCTGTTTTTAACTTTTTTGAAATTACACATCATCTTTTGATAATAGTCCAAGTAGCCTTTTTTTAGCAAAACAATTTTTGCAATAAAAAGGAGAATACATATACACAAATTTGTGTTTAGCCTGGAAGCCTGCTTCAGTGTAGGAGAGCTGAGGCTGTTTTCCCCAATACTTTGTTGCTGCAATTTAGAAACACAGATCTTAAAAATAATTTTTGATAATAATTTAATCTTGCTGGTTTTCCTTCAGTTCAGATTTTTTTACCCTTGTTCATTTGGTTTTGTGGGCCAAGCACTGATGTCCTGTGCCATGTGCATCCCTGCATAACTTGGGAAAAAAATCCATGCTGTGTTTTTTTCATGGAAGATAAAAAATGGATACGCTCTGTGCACTGAAGGTTAGATTGTGCCTCTAGGTTTGTTTCTTTCCCTATTGCTTTCCTTCTTGTTATTTATTTTTCTTTCCTATTTGTCTCAATTTTCGTTCATTTCTCTTCAGTTCTCACACATCTCCTGTGGCTCTCCTTGAATTCTGGTGGCAGCATGGAATTGGATCTCTGTACAAAAACAAAGTATTATTACATTAGGTTACTTTTATGCTCCCCAGAAATCTTGAGACAGACATATATCACACTGTATTGGAAAATGGAAATTGAAGATGAAAAGAAACAGTATATAGTACTAGTGGTTTATTTTCCGTAATTTTTTTTTCAGGAAATGAATGTTTGCCCCAGACAAAGAATAGAGGATTTTAGCCAAATACCTTCAGTTAACACCAGTATGTTTTGAAGTGTTTCATGGTGTTTAGAGAAGATAGGTCTCAGCTAGCATTAATCATAAATGGAAATTAATGAATGAATGTAAAGTCATCGTAGTCATATACTGTCCAGTAGTTTTGTTGCGTGTATAAGCACTGGTCATCCATAGTTTAAAGACGGACCCACACAGGATGCTTTCCTGCTGTGCTGACTCATTATTGGTAGGCTGAAAAATGAAAAGAGGCATGTATGCTTCCTGATTTCCACATTCCTTGTAACACTTTTAAAACAAACTGTTTTGGATTCTCTTTGTCTGCCAAAAGGGAAGATTCTTATTTAATTAGCAGACTCCAGAGTAATTTTAAAGTGAGACTTTACCATGACTGTTTTAATCTTTATTCACTGGTTTCCCATGCACTGTAGTACTCAGGAAATAAGAGGGCTGGGAAATTATAAATACTAATAAGAAACTCCATGTGTCTTGTAAGACCCTCCTTCAGAAAGTGATTAGGGGCTCCTCTGTCCACCAGATTATGTGTGCTAGGTGGTCAGGTGATTCATTTTAGCTGTGTTTCATTGCTCTCTGCCTGCTTGTGCATAAACAAATTACTAAGACCCCTCTAGAAAAAGGAGTGCATGAAGTGTGTAGTGCTTCTGAGAAAAACACAAAGTTATTTGTATCTGAACTGATTTGGCAAACAACCATTTTAAAATCAAAGATCCCATGGGAAAAACAAGCTAACCAGTAACAAGGAAATCTGGCAGCTGAATGCAGACACACAATGTCCATTACCATTAGAAAGTCCAGATAAACTAAAGTTCTCCCCTGCCTGTCCAGTGGTATGAAAGCTAGACAAAAATTACCTAGGAGGAGAAGGAAACTGAGAGCAATAAATGATAAAAAGCTGAAATCCACCCAAGTACCAAGTTAAGTCATTCTGTTAAAAGCAAAAGAAAGAATATTGTTTCATTGACAAGAGCCTTATGCCCTGAAAGTGTACAGATTCTCTTCCAGCTCCTCTCATAGTTGGATTGCATCCTATGCACTCCTGGCATCAGGCATTTGGTGAGGTCAGTGTTAGGTTGCGTTTTAACTGAAAGAATTTTAGGACTCCTGCATTTATGAACAAAGTCATGATCTGTGAGCAACTGTGAGGCGGTGGGAAATTCTGCCTTTAGATGACCGGAATTTTTCTCAGGAAAGAGGAAAACGTTGTCATTTCTTTCCTGCCTGGACAAACTGTGTGCTCCCTCCCTTTGCTCCTCCTCCCTCTTTAGTGCCTGCTCCAGGTCAGGCAGCGCAGGTAGTGTAGGGTTTCAGAGGCTCTTTGACATGTTCGGCGGTTGTACTGAACCCTTGTCTCATGGTTGCTAAGAAAAGCATTTATGTGAACACATGGTAGACACAACACACCCCTGATAGGAGCAAGGCAAGCAGGGATTCCCTCAAACTTGAAGAGAATAAGAGGCCCTCTCTTTCTGTCACCCAGGAATAGTATTTCAGGTACGGGGGGAGCCATTGATAGTGAAAGTCACAGAGGGATAAGGGTCCAGGATTGCCCGATCCTGGGGATTTAAGAGTCCATATGCAAGTCTCATCTTCTGGCTAAGTAAATGGAAGGGAGAGTGTGGTCGTGTGAGGAGTCAGGAGCATCTGTCCTCATGTCAGAATGCAAAGTAGGTGGAACACTTTGAGATACTTTTCCAAATGATGCAGGGAGTCAGCATGAGAATATACCAGGAAGCCATACCCCTTTGGTATTCACAAATATTTGCCGTTGCCATCAGTGAATGGTGTTTCATGTCAATGTCATTTGATGGGGATGATGACACATTTTAAGGCTTCCATTCTCACTGTCACATGGCTTCATGTCCCTGCATTTTAGTCATTTCAGAGCAGTGCATCATCACCCGACTGGCTCATGCTGTGCTCTGTGTTTAGTGGCACATATTTATGACATGGGGAGTGAAGAATGAAGTTTAACTCAAGTCCTCAGCTAACCCGTAAGTGAGGGATTAACTGCCTACTGCATTCTTTTACTAAGTATTAATCACTTAACATTATTTTCATTTTTTTAGAAGTCTTTTGCTTCCTTAGTATGTCAGCACACAACTGGGTTTGAAATTGTGGTGTTTCAGGGGTTTCTGATACATTAGTCACGCCACTTCTGTCGTCGGCCTGACAAGGGACCTGTTCTGTTACTTTCTGGGTGAAGGAAAAAGTACATGTTGATGGGCTGCAGTTATCAAGGTTTGTTCTTGCTTCATAAACCTGTCTTCCTGGCTGTGGTAGAGTTAAAAAAATAATTACAAGTTTTTCAAAGGATCACCCACATACACATGGTATGAGAGCTCTTTTCTTTGTTGGTTTCATTTTATTTGTACATGACTCACTCTTGGCAAAATGAGTGAGCCTCATGAGCCTGTAAAAATTCTGTTTGGATTAAATGATTTGCATTAAATGATTTATAACTGCAAGAAGGGTTTAATATTCCTGTAATTCCTTAAGGAAAAACAAACTGATCTTACTCTTTCAAGTAGCTATTGCTTTCATGCCTGTTACTTCAGACGCCATCTTATTCGCTCAAGCTGATAGCTATTAATGAGACTCTGGGTACTTCTCCTTCCTTGCTTTCCTGGCCTCATGAATTAGAGATGGCTGGTGGGGATGTACTGTCATCCTTTTCTGAGCACATTCTTCCAAGCATGACTGAAGGCCAGGGAGCCTCCAGCCTCTCAAACCTGCCTACCTTCGAAGAGCAAGGGGCAGCATTTGTGCTGGGCTGAGGTGAGGTGATCACGTTTCTGAGACCAAATTTGCCCTGGTTTTGTAGACTGGAGGACTACCAGTCTTCGTTTTCCTTAGAGCGAGTGTGCTGGTTACAGCCCGCTTCGTTCCTGTTGACTCTTGCAAGGGTCGGCTGTGAGCTGGGGCCGTGGACTGGTCAGCTGCCCCCTCGGTTCCCCAAACCCAGAAGGTGGGGGCCAAGGGGAAAGCCGCGACTGGGCATCCCTGCAGAGAGGAGACTGCCAGCCGCCAGCACCCACCGGGGCTGCCCGCACCTCTGAGATGGAGACCTCGCGGTGGGGTGGCCCTGTCAAAACCCATGGAAAAACATTCAAGTCAACACTAGGACAATCCAATAGATGCCGTCCAAAAGCCCTCTGACTGTGTGTTTGCCGCGGCTTGCCCGTATGTCCGCTCCAGAGGCTGAGTCGCGGCACAATTGTTACCGAGGGCCGCTGACTTCAGCCTCGGACCACGGGGAATCCTCGTCCTCGCTCCTGCCCGTGACGCTCCGGCAGGACGATCTGCGGCCGGGGGATTTTAATACCGGTGGCAGAAAAGCGCCGCGGTGCCCGTGGAGCGGCTCCCCCGCTGCCGCAGCCCCGTGCCCGCACTTCTCCGCCTGAGCCCTGGGGCGAAGCGGTGCCTCGGCGGCGCCCCGGGGCCCGCCCTGCCC
>WEKX01014286.1:88318-137990 GCA_013390025.1 Pitta sordida
GGGCGCGGGGGGCAGAGAGGGACCCCGGGGTTGGTGACCGCGGGGGGAGCGGCGGCGTGCGGGGCTGCCCGCGCTTCCTGGTGTATTTATGTTTGCAGCATAGGTGGTATTTCCCCGTTAAGAGTTTATCCATTGAAGTTCTATTTGACTTTCTAAAGCAGCGGCGGTGACAACAACGACAGAAACCTGCGAAGTTAAGCCAAATGTGTTAATTGTTAACTAAATATAGAAGGGGAAGGCTCGAAAGCTGTAGTGGGTGGATTGATCAGGCAGCGGATGGGTGAAAAGGAAAAGGGAAAATTGTCAGCCGCACGAAGCCAGGTGCCGGCAGGAAGGCTCGCACCTGTTCTGGTGAGTGGCAGGAGCCCGGCAGCCCTGTGGTCCCCAGAAACCTTGTTTGCACTCTTGTGATCTGGACTGACAAAGGCGAAACACAGGTTAAAAATCCTTACTAAATGCCAGGTCTGACCAGGAAGGCAAGTGGGATGTTTTTTGTACTGTATAAGATGTGTTCTCTTTATTATTTTAACTTAACACAACATTCATGCATTCAAGCTGAGCCATCTGCTACGTATGGTAACATATTTGGCATTTATTTACCAAACTTTGTTGTAAATATATGTTTGCATAATTGATAGACTGGATTTTTTACAAGAAAATGATTTGTTTTCCCTTTACAGTTCAGTACTACTTGGGTGTTTAGACAATTTACTAGATTTTCTGGTTCCTGTTTTCCCAGCTTCAGCTTCTGAATAAACATTTGAGAAGAAAAACCAAAACAGCAGAACAGTGGGTTTGTTCTTTATTGAAATGTATGTAATAACAAGGTTATTTTCAGGAGACGTTGCCATAATCAATGCAGTTGCATTGGTTAGCTGTATTGCCTCACAGTGAGTTCTCTCCCTTACTTTGAACTGTAAATAATCTAGCAATCTGACTGTATAGCCTCTTTTAAAGGAAAGAAGCTGGGTTAAATCATTGGAAAGTATGGCTCTTCGCTTTCTCATAGAACAGGCACAATAACAACAAAAGTTTTGTGAAAGGGAAAGCCTCCTTCCTTCCTCACAAGATGTCTTTTTCTTTTCTGCTAACTGACAAGAAATTACCCTTCATGTTAGTCCCAGGACCCTTAAATGAGTCTCAGCCCTCTTCCAGATTATTTGAATTGGTGACCTTTGGATGAGCTGGTGTGCTCCATTGTTACTTGCTAATGATGGAATAATCTAGTCCTGACATACCAGTTGTGAAAACCAGGGCACTGCTGTTGGATGGTCCTGAGGAAATTGAAGCATCTTATGGGTGGGTGTGTGTCGGAAAAGGGAGGATTTGATTGTGATTTCTGTCTGATTCTAACGCTGTGGACTCTGATATTCAGAATTGGAAGGACTCAAACCAAAGTCTGTTAGAGTTGTTGGAAAATCTCCCATTGATTTTTAGTGGTTTTGGACCAAGTCTTGTATGAGCTGGTGTTGAGCATGCCATGGCTACTCAAAATTGTTCAGTGCTTTTGAAATTCTTTGCATATCCAAGCCATTATGTAAAAGTCAAAAATCTTTTTTTTCCTTTGTCCTGTCTCCTGTGTGGGAATGTTCTTTTGCTCAGTAGAAGATGGTGGTGGTTTTGTTCACTCTTTCGTATGTTATGGCATTAATTTTATTATCTGATCTTTTCCTGATATGTGAGGACAACATATGGGGGATTTTTTAAAAGTAAAGGTGAATCTGCTTTTGCTGAAGGCAGCTTACCCTGAAGACAGGTTTCTTCAGGTATTTTTCAAAGAGTTTACAGTAATGGGACATCTGAAATCCTAAGACATGCTTTCTCTAATGTGCTTTTTGTTCTTCCCTTGCTCAGTATATGGTTGTTTGCTGCCTTTCTTTTTTTTTTATTTTTTGTTTTTGAAGGTAAAGGGGAGAAAGTTGACAGTAATAACAGATGCTGCTGTTCTGTAAAAAAGCTTGCTGAATAACACATACCTGTGGTAGGCATATATCCTCTCCTGGCTTCCCTAGTTTTGATGATGAGCAGGGTTTTTCCTCTTGGAGATATGTAAAAACTCAGCCAAGAAAAGGTAGGGAGGAGAAGGATTGCTAAACTTAAATCATCATCAGTTTAGTGTAGCCTTTCTTGAAATTTGATTCCATTTGGAAGGGAATCAAGAGATGAAACCAAAAAAACCCACCTGATTTGAGGCAGGACATCCTCCAGCAAGAATCTCATTTGCCACCGGAAGGGTGAGACCTGGAATTTTGGCTCCTTGGAAAAGGAAATTCTGGTGCTTATTATCTCTCCTCCATCATACCGGTTTACTGATCTGGGGTTTGCTTATGACTAAAAGTTGAAGAAGGCAGAAGAGCTATGCGTGTGAAAGAAGCTCAGAGAAATTGCCTGCAATGAGGGAAGGCAGGAGGTGTACGATTACTGTGAGCCCTCATGTCTTGGATTTCCTTCTAGGACTTGGGAAGTGCTAATTTTTCCATTCAAACTAATTTGGTGTTTAATAGGAGATGCCTTTCATGGCAGAAAGCAGAGCAGGGTGCAGGGTTGCAGTGCAGAACTGCGTATTTCCTCTGTTTTGTCCTTTTGCATGCTCGATTTCCAAAGCACATGATAATCTGGCCTCTGAGGAAGGGTGGAGATACGTGTACTGCTGGGGCACTGTCCACCTACCTGCATCAACACATGCATGTCATGGGTTTCCAAAGGGTATGTTCAGGATATAAATGTTTGAATTTTCTATCAGGCAGAATCAGAAGATTGATTAAGAAAGATTTTTCTTAATGTTTCCACAGCTTGTCTTTGTGCCCTTCTCTCCAAATTCCAGATATGGCTATTTATGTAGTTGTTGATTCTCTCCTGCACGGCCCCATTCAAATAAACAAATAAATAAATGCTGCTTGGTAGCTCTTCAGGTATATGAAAGGAGAATTCTGCCAAGTCACAAAGGTGCTTTCCTTCTTTTATCTGCGTAACTTAAGTAGGGCCTTTGGGTGGGTGAGGTCTGTAGGGTGTTAGTCCAGGGGTCTGCTTATCTTAATTTATCCCATCCAAAAAATTAGCAGAGTAATTCATATGGCCATTAGTGTGGCAATACTGCTTCTCATGTTTTTTTAAACTTGTCATTGTGTAGCAGAGAAATACTCCCCCTTCTCAGAGATGAGCTGGGATATGACATATTTCACAGGGATAACTAAACAAACAATGCATGTGTTATGGAGCCTTTGTAATTAAAATCAAGGACAAGCTATAAATTTCTGTGTAAAGATTAAAGAATTGTATTCTTTCAGTTCTATGTTATTTCGTTGGTTGTATGTGATCAAAGAGGACATTTTGAATACAGTAATTGAATCTTTCATAAGTTGTTTCATTTAATTCACAACACGTGAATGAGATTGTTTCCATTATTCATCACAACTACTTTAAACATAGTTATAGTGACAATACAAGTAAAAAGACTGATTGGAAAATTTGGTTCTGTTGTTAGCCTTTCTGGTTTATGCTCACAGTGCCGAAGTGTGTGTATCAGTCTGCAAATGGAGAGAAGCAAGTGGAAAGCAAATAAAATGCCTTTTTGAAATATAAAAATTAAATTGTGTATTCCATTCTGAATGCTTTGGTCATAAAAATTCTCATTTTGCTCTGACCTATT
This sequence comes from Pitta sordida, assembly GCA_013390025.1. Classification (NCBI taxonomy): domain Eukaryota; kingdom Metazoa; phylum Chordata; class Aves; order Passeriformes; family Pittidae; genus Pitta; species Pitta sordida. The sequence continues at coordinate 91,968 of WEKX01014286.1, forward strand.
GTAGCTTATTAGAAATTAAATATCTTGTGAAACCAGCAAACTACTCGAAGAGTACAGGAATAAATTGCAATTTTAAAAAACTCTGTATATCGTCAAGTGTCTTAAATATTCAGAACTGTAATAATTTTTACTGATGAAGTAAAAGGGCAAATACTCTTATGTTGTAATTAGATTATACGCATGAAAGCAGTGTGATCATTCTGGACTACAGAACTGTTCTGTGTCCTCTGGTGACCCTAACCCAGTAAATTAGGGTTCTGTTTTTCCATTGAAAGAAATAAGAGGACTGATTGTTGAGCTGCCTAATAGTAAGGTAGAAAACAGCAAAAAGGTCAATGTCTGATCAAGTGAATTTAAACTCAAATAAAATATAAGTCTGTCTTTCACAAATGAAGTTGGTATACATAGAACCAAATCATTTCTATGTGTGCATACACAATGCTTACTGTTATATCTTTAAGTCTTTTCACCTGCTGTATTTTTTGGCCTATTTTGGTCCTGATGTTTGAGTGTCTTCTGGATTACTTCATTAGTTGGTAGGTACAGCAATAATGTTGCTTGGCAGTAGGATGTGCAACAGGTGGGGTGTAGGAAAATGAGGGAGCTCCTTGAAGTAAATTAGAAGTATTTGTCAACTACATATGCAGTTGGATTTTCGAACAATTGCTCACTAACTGATGGCTTAATGACATGCAAATGGATGAACCATTTTTAAAACATTCATGAGAAAAGTATACTTGTGTGGGTAAGAAGACCTATTTTCATCACCACTGCAAGTTGGCTTCCTTGAGTCATGTGTCATGTTTGCTCCCGTTATCTACATGTATACAATGTTCTTGAACTCTGGTTCTTTCTTATGTTTTCATGGGTTTGTAGTCTCATGGTCTTGCACCTTGTCCTTCTCTAGTATCCTCTTAACTGCACATCTCCCATTCGTGACTGCATTATTTCTCTAGACTTGACTATGCCAGCTACTTGCCATGTGCTCCAGCCAAGCTGTGCTTCAACAGGTATGGAGTGCTGCTGCTGCTTGGTTTCCTACCAGTAGAAAGAGTGAACACTGATAAAGTGGTTCTATTTCTTCTTTATCATTGTTTTTCTTTCCTTTGACCTGTAGCAAAATTTCATCATTCCTAGTCCATTTGCCTACCTCCTTGCAATTCTTGACATGTAGGATTGCCTTCATGTGAATTCATACTGTTTTCTAGCTTTACATTAGAATGATTTTATTTCCCTGATTTATTAACTTGTCACTGTTTCGGGGTTTGTTTTTTTTTTGGTTTGTGTTTGTTTAACATTTCATATGTAATTTTAAAAATACTTATTTGTGTACAAGGTGCTTCAAAATGTAACTAAGACCGGTAGCATTTCTGTGTAAGGTTTGGAAAAACTTTGTCACTTCAGGAAATGGAAGGGTTTATCTTGAGCCTTCTTTTATAAGTTAGGTGTCTTTCTGTATTTCATTTATTCTAAAAAAAAAAGGTTGTGAAACACATATTCAGTTATGTAAATAGAGAAAGAGTATGAATACAGAATTGTATTCATGTAAATGCAGAATATGTATGTCCATGCACATATACATTAACATAATATTCACTTATAATGTATTAACATTTTCATTTTTAGGGCAAAGTAATTGCTTCTATTAAATATGGAAGTATGATTTTATTTCTACAAATACGAAGAAATTTATATCTGGAACACAGAGTACTTCCTATGTGAAATGCATGAGTTTTATGTTGTGCCTGTTTCACTGATGGGACTTACTGAAGTGATTTAGTTTATTGAACCGTTCTATATGACCAGAATAAAACAGCTTAGTTGGGCCAGGTCTTGGATCAACTGTTTAACTGCAGAAGTTGGTGATTATTAAGGTCAAGCACTGAGGAAAAGAAATATCAGAATTAAGTAAGTTTATTATGCAGCCATAATTCATTGTGTTTGAATATATTCAAACAAACTAAATTTTAGGGGGCGTGGATAGTGCTGCTCCACTTTTCAGGATGCTTAACTGTATGCAGTAATAGACATGCTTGAAAATTAGAGCTCCTCTTAACTTTATTTGAAACCAGTGAACTTGGGAACATCAGATCATAGGAATGCCGTTGGTTATGTAGAATATTCTGAGCATGTGGTCCTTGCCTGTGAATTATACACATGTAACAGTTACTGTGAATTTTGAGTAGAAAACCACTTAGCTCTGCACCATGAAGACATCTAACCTGATTATCCAGCTTGGCATTCAATTGTGGCAGACTGTTAAAGTCTCTTTTTTCTCTTGCCCATCTCGTTCCCCACACCCTCGCCCCCAGTCCCCTGCTTCAGATACTTCATACTTTTCTCCTTTGCCAGAAACGGGAGGGGGCTGCTAGAGACATTTTCTTTTCTTGAAGAGTCTTATACATGGACATAGCCTCTGTAGCCTCTGAAATGTGTGAAGCCTTCTTTGTTGCTGAGTAGGTTGTTGCACAAGATACCATCTTGATGGCAGCTGTCTTCATTTGCATTGAACTCTTGGAGAACCCAGAGACTGCTCTCATAGTTAGGTCTCCTAAGAAGCCTGTTTTCTTTCATCTTTTGCCCAGGGAAGATGAATCTCACCCGCTTTCACTCTCATGGTAGGATGCAGGGAATGTGCTTGAAGCATTTCTGGCCATGACTTTCCAATGAGTGGATGGCGGGAGTGTGTTTTGCAAGACCGAAGGATCTTCAAGAGGCCTCATATCAGAATACCTTGCAGTTTTGTGAGGGTAGAAGTAGTTTCTCTTCCTGGAGGGTAGGTGTGAGTGGAAATGGCATGACGTGGGGAAGGGAAGCTGCTGGACTCCATAACTGACTAGGGAGGGAAGGCTCTGGTGTTACTGTCTCTATAGAGCTGCTCCGTGAGTTAGCCATTCTGACCTCTCCATCCTGCTTGCAGTGATGTGGGTAAGACTTCTTGTTTTGGCTCGGCACCAGTTTCTCTACAGTGCCAACTTCCATGCATGGAGCCATGTATATGGAAAACCATGTCTGTACAGAGCATGCTTCCTTCTCTTTTCAGATGTTTTCATGTCTTCTCAAATATCTGATAGCTGGTAAGTTCAAGAACCTGAACGAAACATTTTTTTCCCCCAAAATACTATAATAAATACTTTTTGAGCACAAATAAACTTATCAAACCCCACTCCCTTGTTTTCCCTTTCTGATTAGATTTTCTGATTAGAAACAGCAGCATTCATCCTTGTCGTAACGGCCGTTCTTGCCAACTTACAGGTTCTGTTCCAAGGGATAGAACTCAAGTAGCTGAAAGAAAAGAAGTCTAAAATTTTATGTATAGAAAAAAAAACAACCCCAAACGTTTCCCTTGCTATTTCTGCAGAAATAGCAAGGCTCTTTGCACAGGTTGTCCAGAGACGATGTGGCATCTCCATCCTTGGAGACAGAATCAGGTAGACATGGTGGACATGGTCCTGGGCAACCTGCTCCAGTTGACTCTGCTTGAGCAAGGTGGTGGTCTAAATAACTTGCAGAGGTTCTCCCCAGCCTCAGCCATTCCTTGACTGTAACTTTATGAAAAGGTTTTGAAAAAGAATTGAAGTTCACTTGGTTACAGATGAGTGAAGTAAAAAATAATTTAAAATAGATTCAGTTAATTTGAAGTGTAGAGCACACTTTCAAATTAAGCTGGTCTGCCAGGCCTGCCAATAATAAATTCAGGGGAGTCAATAAAAAGTATTAAGAATTCATACCAAAAAGAGAGCAAATAATATTACTTCTGTCTGCACAAACAGCTGAAGCATCTCTGTAACTTTAAAAAGTGCCCTAGATGCATTTTCCATGCGCAGATCAGACTCGTGAGCTTACTTAAAAATTAAAGAGAATTCATGTTCCTACCTTTGTGCATAATAGGCCAATTCTCAGGATCATTGTCTTTGATCCCATAGAAAGAATCATATGGGGATAAAAAGTAGCTAGGGCTTGCCTGCTGTTTAGGGTTAATTTTCTGATCATGCATTGCTGATAGGAATGTACATGTAAAAAGTCAAATTTACATAAGCAGACTACTCTATGAACCTTTGCCCTCTCCTCTCCCTTGGCCTTCACTGCCCAGTTTGGCTTAGGGATCTCTTTTGTGTATTATGTGTCTCTTCAGCAAGAAACCCAAGTCCTGAAAGCAAGAAAGTGGTGGAATTGCAGCCACAAAACCTGAACTCAAAGAATTTTCCCTCTCCCGCTGCTACACCTACTCATGAGGCAGCCCTGTAGGGACCAGTGTGGACACTGGTTGGCAGCCAGACATATACCAGACGTCTCCTTATCTTTGCTCATAGATAAAACTTATCTACAAATGACAGCTGCAAATTCATGCTCATAATATAAGTTCACGTCAGTGTAACCTGTATTTTGCAACAACGGTGCCTTTTTTTCTGAAAAAAATTAATTTCTCAATATTTTTAACCTGTTTTATTTTCTCAATTTAGGACTAGCAGGAGGGCTTATCAGCAATCTGTATTGGAGATAGAAGGAAAAGGGGAAGTAGATTGCTGACAGGATATTGCTTGCTGTCTGGGCAAGCATAACATGCAATAAGATGAAGAGCTTGAACTCATCTTTGTGAGGTTCAGCTCCAAGCCAAGTTATAACTTGAGCTCAACCTCTTCAAAACCTGTCTGTATAGATATAGCCATAGTCTGTTCTGATGATTGTAAGTCCGCAGATGAAATACTTACTGGATGGTGCAAGAAAGAGATGTAAAGGCAGGCCTTTACCATGTGAGTCCAGATTGCCAAGATCAAATCTATGCTCTGATTTTTTTTGTTTTAAGGTTTTGCTGCTATGGATTTCCTGATACATTGTGCCTAATGTTGTCCATACAGTAATATCTCATGTACTCATGCCTGTTGATTTGTGTTGTCACAGATTTGTGGAGTATTTCTCAGGGAATATTAATTGGCTATTTGAGGAACACACCCCCATGGGACGAGGGGGCGGTGCCTCTCACCTGCTGGGTACAACCACAGTTTGCTCCCTTATGGCAAACTTGCATGGCAGGGAAGGTTTATAACACACAGCGTGTACTCCTGCGGCACCACCCATGCCAGGAGTGGGGTATCCTGCTGCTTCTCCCCCCGGGTGCCCCAGCTACAGGTGATGTCAATAGGTGTGCTAACAGTGATGGAATCCAAGCACTAAGCGCTCTGTGTCCCTGGGGGCTGCACGCCTGGCGCACCTGGTGGTATACGTAGCCCCAGGGAAAGCGCTCCCGTGGCGCTGCAGCCTCCTTCACAGGGACTGCAGCATGAGCTAGCCTCCCCCTCCACTCTGCCCTGCCTGCCTGTGTGTGCAAGGACCAGGATGTCCCACTGCTTCTCCTCCCGGGTGTCCCAGCACCTTTCCAGGGAGCACCTGCAGAGTGCAAGCGAGGACTGCCAAGTCCCTGGCCCGCCACAGCCCCAGGGTGAGCTTCCCTTCTGCTGCAGTAATGCAATCATGTGCGGCGGCAAAAGTGGCAGTGTGGCTGAAGGAAAGCCAGGGATTCTCCGGGGATCTCCCCAGTTGGAGAGGGCTCAGAAACACTTCCCTTTTCTCCCCTGTACTGTGAGAGGCCATGGGGACTGCTCCCCAGCGCTCTGGAGCAGCGGGGAGATGAGCGTGGCCTATGTGCATATTCGTGCTCACGGATGGGGCGATTCGCAGGACCTGCACGAGACCCGTAACCAGTGAATGAAGAGATAAGACTGTATTTCTTTACATATTGCTCCTTTAAATAGCTTTGTGCGAATGGAACATCCCGTCCCACACTTTTGCAAAGATCTTCTGGAGTCAGTGAAAGCCATTTGTGTGAACATGGGCAGCTGAAAAAAAGCAAAGTAATTGTGAGCCCTGCACAGTCATAAGGCAGTCAGTGTTTGGGAAATGAGAGTAGTATGGCATTACTGTGTTTCATTTGGAAAATAATCTAATCTAAAAGATCTTCAACAATTTGCAAATTAGGATTGTGAAAACCTCAATGTAATTTTTTATTCTTTAGGAGAATGAGTATTTAAACGCAGAAGGAGCACTACGGAGGAAGAATTTGGGACATTCAACCTGGCAGATGTTGCAAGACATGGGATAGAATAGGACTGAGCTTTACCTATTGCCATGTGGAGGTTAAGATCTGTAATCTCTGTTAGGAGATCCAAATTTCACAAGAGTTGGGTGATGGTGTAAGAGGAAGAAGGGTGTGGGCAAAACTACAGAGCGACATATGAGTAATTCAAAACCTCACCTATTTTCCCATCTGGAGAGCAGGGCAAAATGGGGAAAGCAGATGGGCAAATCAGAAGTTATAGTTTAAGTGCTTACTTTTACTGAGCTTATCTGTATTGGAAATAATCTTTGGGCATTTGTGTTTGTTGCATGGTCTTTGTATTTTTGGGTGGAAGTGTTTTGAGTCAGAAAAAATGGTGTCTAGTGTTTCTTATTTTATATACTGTCTCAACACAGCAAATCTGAACTACTCGGTTATAGCCAGCAGATGCCAGCAGTCTTTGTGGTACTTTACTGTTAATTTACTTGGATTTGTTTTCTTCAGTGATGTTTCTAGTGATGAACAAGCTATGGTTTTAATAATATCGAATGAGTGGAATTACTGTCTCATTTCCACGTGAAAAAGGCTTGATGAATATCACAGGCAGATCATGATCTTAAGTAGTGCCCAGAAATGGTCTGTCAGAATGAGAAAGTTATGATCCCAGCAATGATTTTGAAATTTAGTCAACATTGTATGTGTTTAATAAATGCACATCTTCATGCAATGTTTGAAATCAGAGGTCAAGACTCCAGAATGAAATTTAATGTGAGATTGCTTTCAGTGGCTATTACTGCTAGAGAACTGAGAAAGGCAAAAATAAAGGTAGGTGATATAAGCTTATTATTTTTCAAATCTGAACAGTTTTGTGAGCAATATTATCTGATTACAGTGTGTTTTTAAGATGAAAGTAACTTTATCTACAGTGCTAAATTTGGAATCGGTATATCCAGTCATCTGCATCTGTGTAAATGGCAAGTCTAATGTCTTGACTTAGGGATTAAAGTTATACCATGCTCTTGTTGGTTTTTCTTCAGACTTCTACCTTGGGTTTTGGGTTTGTTTAGGTTTTTTTTTTTCTTTTTCTGGTACAAAGTAGAATCTCATTGTTGAATTTTGTTGTATTTCTATAAGGACTCGAGTCCTTATACCCTTAATATGTCAGTTAGCCAGTGGTGTTGATATTGAAACTAATCAATGATCTTCCCATCGTAATCCAAGCTAATGTCTTCTAATCAACATGATGTAATTCAACAAATAGAGCAAAACCTACTGAATTTAAATACTGTGCTGTTTTGTTATCCCTGGATGTGCAGCATAGCACATATTTTTGTATCTTTTGAACATTTTGTAGATCAGTAGCCAGATAGCTGGGAGTAAATACATTGTATTTTTGAGTCAATAGATTTCACTTTCTGTCAACACTTCTGTTCATGTAATGTGTCTACTGAATTGCCCATTGTTAATTATGAATAATTTTATCTCTTTGGTTAACAGGAGAAATCGGGACATTATTAGGGTGTTGGCCTTACTGTTTTCATAACACATTAGCTGCTTTGATCTGGCTGTGTTGACAGTAAAATTGGATCTTCTGCTTGGACGTGTAGGAGAAATACGTGTTTAGTTAGACCGTTATCAAGTTTGAGGAAGTAATCAGAATTGGTAAAGTGAAGACAGACACAGTAGTAATGAAAAAAGAGAAAAATAATTAAGAAAGAGAGGAAAAAATAAGTAATGCAGAGTTGTGAAGGACACTGTCACTTTGTTGAAGTGATTTATGGCTGTAAACAGAGGTCATGACGTCATGCTACTGGTATTCCAGATCTTAGTTTTGTACCATTTTCCTGTGCCCCATACAAGCCCAGTCCTAGAACATTGCATTCCCTTTCGTGTACTGCTCGTTATTTATTGGTTTTTTCTAACCAGAAGAGATTTAATAGGAAAGAGTTCAGGCTGGATTTGGAAAAATAATAGAGTGTGAAAAGAAAATGACATTAGCAAAGACTGCAGTGTGTCCGCACACATTTGTTAGTGACCATGACTTATCTGTATGAAAGTAGTTGTAAAAGGAAACTACAAAAAGCGAATGTTTTAAAAATTTTAACAGATTACTCTTCTTATTAGAAGGGATGGATCGAAGGCTTTAGTTCATGTTGTGATGGTGCTATCACCTTGGAATTGATCAATGGGAATCTAAGTTGTATAAAGCACTAGCAGCTGAATGTTATGGAGTGATATGACTTTGGAAGAATGAGGGATAGGCAGCTACTGAAGTCTGCACTTGTATGATCATTTTTGATAGCAGTGACATGTCCTGGTCTTGAACATTAAATACCTTTGACCTAATTTAACTCTAGTGTAACTACATTGAAAACATGGGGCATTTACATCATGGAAAGAAAAAAGGAAAAGACATTAATTTTTTTCCTATTTTTAGTGTAATATTTTTCTTAATTAAATGTTCACAATAATATAAAGAGAATAAAATGTACAGTAAAAATAGGATGCTGTTCTATTTGCCTAATGTAAATCTATGTAATCTTGTAAGTGTTGTGTGACATTTTAGATTTTATTTAATTTTCCCTTTAAGCTTCAGACTGGAAGTTAAAGTGCCCCAAAGGGGTCTTTATTCTACTTGAAGTGCTCTGATTGCACTGATACTTTCTTCCTTTTCTTTTTGGTAGTATTTTAAGTTTTGTGGATTGTGGCAGAAGAATTGCCATCTTTTGTATTATGAACCTTGGCAGCTAAAGTTTCTTGATGCCTTTTTAGTGATTTTAACAATCACCAGTCAGCCAAAAAATGAGGAGGATCTTCCAGAATTGCAGATTATGTGTGACCCTGATTCAGAAGTGTGTCTGTAATTTAAGAGACTTGTAGGACAGGTTGTGAGATCTGTGCTGTGTTTGGCCATCTCACTGCTTCTTCTCAAAAATTGTATTTGAAGTGTTACAATAACTTTTGAAAAACTTGTAATTTAACATCAACTATATGGAGGATGTAGATTACCTTTCAAGACCAAGCAAAGAGATTACCTTTCAAGACCAATATACTAGGAGAAGTACACAGGGAAGAAAGGGGAAAAAGCACCCCAGTCTCCCTGTCAGAATTACCAGATTTGGTGCATGTTCTTCTGTTTGCTTGGTATCCCAGCTGGGCAGCAGTCCCCAAAATCTGGTGATCATACCCAGTCTTGAATGGAGGTGTCAGTGCTCTTCTCAAAGAGATCTAATTTGGCTATTTCATCCTCAGGAAATTTTCAAATGTGTCATGGCATCCTTAATTTCAGAATGTAGCATGTCAAGTAAAAGGCGTTAGTCCTAACATTTAGTCAACACCCATTTCAACTTTCAGTCTTGATATTTTTTATGTGTAATACATATAAATACAGTGGCATTCACAAAAAAAGCAAGTTATGTGCCCTTTTTTTTCTATCTTAACTCTTTATTGTCCTTAAGTGATTTATTTAATTCTTTTTTTTTTTTTTTTTAAGTCCAGCTTGTTTGACTTTAGTCCTTACAAGGAAACATTTCACAAGGTTATGTGAAAAGTCACAGTTCCAGTAGAGTATGTTTATGGTCTATCTTTTGTTGGCACTCCAGTACCGCCACTCTCATCTGCTGAGAAGTCATAAAGATCACTAGATTCCATTTTATTTTTCTTAGAGAACTGCTGACCAGCTTCACAGGTTTCTGGGAGGCTCTGCAGAATGGCTGCGAGCAAAATGTTTTAGGCGAAATTCTTACAGATGAATAGTGTTTTGAATGGACATGATATATGCATATTTTTCATAATCATTGATCTGCCATCATAGTCCCCTGAGGAACTGCTGGAGCCTAGTGCTCATTTTAGAGATATGTAAGGTAGCATTAGAAACAAGATGCATGTGGAAATAGCAATAATGAAGGAGAGAGTATTTTACCACTGTTGGTGATAATCTGGAGATGAATACCCCAACACTAAATTCCCAAAGTGCTAGGAAGTCATCTGATAACATATAATAAAAATGAGCAATCTACGTCCCTATTATAATTACAGTGTTAAATTTGCAGTGCTGCTTTCCTGCCTGAATTCTAATATGTAGCATTTCAGTGTTCATTGTTTGTAAGGATAGAGTAGTAACCCATCAAGGATGACAAAATTACCATGGTCTGTTTGTGTTGTGTCATCCAAATAAAAATCCTTTGTCTATTTGTTCCTGCATATACATATTTAAGACTGCATTTATCTATTAGTATGTCTGTAAATAGTGCTTTAAAGTCATATTAAAAGTTGCAGTCTTTCCACGATCTTCTAAGGTTTTTTATATAGTTATGGCTATTTTCTATAGCTTTTCTGGCTTTTAACACTTTATTAGGACAAATACATGTAAGTGATTAAATTTTCAGTGCTGTCCGTTTACCTGTGTAGAAATTACTCTTTAACTCTCTGTGTTTGCTTTTTTAAGGATATCATGACTCATTATTTACTCAAGGGTAATCATCTTCAGTGGACAGTGCATCTTGTGAGTGCTAATACAGAGCTTTGTGTGTATCATTTAGAAAGACCCTTCAATTCAGAAGTTCTTAGAAGCTGTCACCCCCTCAGTTAATATCGCCTCCTAATATAGAGCTAGTTACTAAATGCCAGAAGCAATGTTTGTGTTTAGAGAGACAGGAAGGCTTGCAAATAAACCAGAACATGTATGTATTACTTCAGGGCTGCAGAAAAATATACTTGAGCATATAATACTACATATTTCTGTTTTGTGACTGATAATTAATGAAAACATGAAAAAATTGGCATAAAACAGAAGAACTTAATCATGTAATTTTTCTGTTATGGTGAGAAAATATACTTTGTATCTGTTACGAGTTACTTTCCTTAAAATTATATCCTAGGTTTAGATTTTTAATCACTCTTTGGCTAGCTAAGTGATGACTCTCTCGTTTTGTCTCCTATTTATAAAAGAAGTGAAAAGATTCAGCTCATGAATTGGGGCTGAATGCCGTCCTCAGTTACAAGCCAGTGTTGCTGGTGAGTTGTCAATGGCAGCATTGTGAATGTACTTCAGCATAGTACAGAGACTTAAATGTTTTGTTTCTAGTGTGCATATAGGGGTAAGAATTAAGGAGATGATAGATAAACTGATTATAAAAATAGATAGGAAATAGAGGTTCATTTTCCAGTCCAACGTGCTGCTGCCAGTACTGAAGCAAGAGTGAAGCCATTACTCACTGCCCTGCGGCTGCTGCACCCTGCAATGAATGAGTACCGTATTTTAAAATCTCTAGTAATATTATGAAGAAGTCAAAGCAGAAGTTCAGATCTTAATTAGTGAAACTGCCTTTCCTCCTCTGGTGGTGCCAGCCAGAAAAATCTGACTATATTTTGAACTTTTCCAAACGGACTTTGCCTTTTCACTTCTTAGGAACTGTCCGTGAAACCAAGAGGGAGGAAAGGTGTAGCAGAGAAGGCAGCTTTACGATCCTTCATAGCCTGGTTTCAGATTGGTAACATCTCTCTGAAGTTTTACTGTATTCTTTCAACCTCCAAGATTTTCTGTACTTTGAAGTTAAAAACCAAGTTAACCTTTGACCAAGGATTTCAAAATCACACAGTAGAAAGCCCTTCCCTTTCTGCTGCCTGATAAATGAAAAACTCTCCTCTGCATATATAGGACTCAAAAAGCCTCTGTAGAAAAGAGGCTTTATTAATTCTGAATTGCACTTTTTCTGGATAATTCTCTTTAGGAGGAGGTATCTCTCTGAAGCGTGTGAAGCTCTTCCTTCCTTTTTGACCTGGAGAATAGAATACTGAGCAAAAATAATTAGAGAGAAAAACATTGGTAGCACTGTTGTGATGTGAAGACCTTACTTGCAGCTGTGGTCTGCCAGCTAAATGAAGATTGCTTTCAGCCTAGCTGTCTTGAGACCTGTCTGATACAAAAGAAGGAAGCAAACACAAAGAAAACCAAATGGAAATATGCCCTGCCATGTGTTTTTTGTGCTGTAATGAGGGAAAAAAATGGCTCTTTGCACTGAGACAACTTAGGATTCTTTTTTCCCATTGCTTGTCTAATTCAGCATCGATTTTCTGAAAAAGGGTAGAACAGAGGCCATTGCTGCTTTCACAGTCCTCTCCAAACAGCAGGTATAAGCAATCTTCTCAGACCCTGTACCAAATTTCAGTGGAAAAAACAGAAAAGACCATTGTCGGATATAGGGTAGATGGATATTTTGTATTTGAAATTCAAATCACTGCTCCCTGCATGAATATCTTGAGGTTTCTGAGTCAATTTGTTAACAGTTTCATAGATTTCTGTCCTCCTGTATGGCTTTTTCAGACTTTTTATTTCCAAGGCTGTCTCTGGGAAGCTCACAGGCATGTTCACAGGCTCCCCTCTGTCTTCAGGAGGGTTTTGTGTCAGGGAAGATCTGGGCAAGGCACCCCAGTGTGCTCAGTGCATTAGCATGGTGGCTGCTGCTGTCTTACATCTGCCTCGGTGCTCCCAACAGAAGGCTTCACATTGAGGAGGCTTTCCATCAGACTCATGGGACATCAGTGCCATGGTTTGGCAGATGTGCAGTTCTGAGCGAGAGATTTACAGACTGCATCGTGGTGTGCAGTGCTGGTTGAGTGGTTGACATCTCTCTTGTGTCTATAGGTAGTAGAAAAAGCTCTGCAGTGTCATTTGGGCTTATATACTGTACATACTGAATGCTCCTGCCTCAGATTGGCAAAGTCAGAGATTCCTGCTTGTGGTCTGTCTCTGAAACCATGAGGGTAGGACATTTGTAATGCCCTTTCAGGAGGTGATATGTACCTATGAAGAGAGAGCATTCTTCTAATGCAGGCAGCATTGTTTATTGTGGGATACAAAGTTTGGGAAAGCAGGTAGGACATGAACTGTCAGGTACTACCAAGATAATGCAAGAGAGGTATTTTAGGGGAAATCATAAACATGTTTGGCATATATACACAATAAAGTGTTTCCTGTAAGACTCATTCACCCAGTGTTGCCTAATCAATTTGATATGTTGTTTTTGAAGTTTTTATTTCTTTTATGCCTTGTGTCTCCTTCTGGTACTCAGATGTCTGGCTGATGAGGTCTTTAGATGCTATGTGCTGTATTTATAGCCCTTATGAACTTGTCTTGCAAAATCACTAGATTTTAATCACTCGCTTCTTTGAGTACTGAATCTTAAATATGCAGCCTTCTTGGCACTTAGACAGCTTTATTTGTCTATCAAAATACATTAAAAACAAGTCAGTCTTGGGGCTGGCTGTCTTGAAAAGGTTACAATTAAGTTATCTGCTACGTCCAGTGGCAGCACAGAGGTGAGTATCAGCAGATAGATGAACAAAAAGATTGGGAAAGAATTAGCTATTAATTTAAGTGTCTTGAGTTATAAACTGATGTTTTGGTGGAGCAAGCTTGTCATTATCTGTTTTGCTCTTTTTGTGGACAGTTTGTGATCTCTCTTAATCTTAACGTTAGGAAGCGGTTTTTCACAGAGAGAGTAATTGCATATTGGAATGGGCTGCCCAGGGAGGTGGTGGAGTCGCCATCCCTGGAGGTGTTTAAGAGAAGACTGGACGAGGAGCTTAGTGACATGGTCTAGCTGGGGAGTGTAGGGCTGGATGACCCTGGGCCCCTTCCGGCTCGGAGTGGCCTGCCAGATTGTGAGGCATCTAGGTTGTTATTATGCTCTGGGATGTGCTCTTGGTCGCTGTACGGGTATTAGACGGTGAGTTGGACTAGATGATCCTTGTGGGTCCCTTCCAACTCATAATATTCTGTGATTCTTAAGTCTGCTGCTGAATGCCATTCTGAAAATCTTGTCGACAGTAACTGCTTTGCAAAGGTTCTAGATGATGCTTGAGACATTATTGCTCTCTACAACTACCTGAAAGGGAGGTGTAGCCAGGTGGGTGTCGGTCTCTTCACTCTGGCTACAAGTGATAGAACAAGAGGACACAGTCTTAAACTGTGTCAGGGGAGATTTAGACTTGACATTAGAAGGAACTTTTTCACGGAGAGGGTGATCTCTCAGTGGAATGGGCTGCCCAAGGAGGTGGTGGAGTCACCGTCCCTAGAGGTGTTTAAGAAAAGGTTGGATGAAGTACTTGGTGGCATGACCTAGATATTAGGGTAGTGTGTTATAGGTAGGATGGTGTGTTGGTAGCAGGATGGCAACAGGTTAGGTAACAGGTTTGGCTAGGTTAGGTAATAGGTGATAGGTTGGACTCGATGATCTCTGTGGTCTTTTCCAACCCAGCTGATTCTGTGATTCTGTGAATTATAAAAATGGTGATATCTCTAGCTATCCATTTCCATGCTTTTTCACTTTTTTTCCTGAAATTTAGAAAAGGTTAGGCAGTGACACTGTTAAAATGGTTTGACTGTCCTTGATTTTTGGAATTCCATCTTTTCTTTGTGAAGTTTCCTGGATTTTTCTTTACCTTTTAAATTATTTTCTGTGGGGAGTTAAAATTCTTAGAGAGGTTGTTAGATGTAAAGTATGAACCATGCTAACTAAACAAAAAAGCAATTCCTATTGAAGCCTGTCTATGTGGCAACATGAGCACAGAATGGAATAAAATAGGAGTTTAAGAAGAAATCTCAAGTATGTGATAAGTCTCACCATTTTTTGCTACTAAAATACCTTAAAAATGGAGAGAAAGCTGCTAAGCAATGTGTTGAAGATAGGCAATATACTGTATAAAAGCACAAGTTTAGCTTTCAGTTCACATGATGGACAGGGGAAGATGTCGCTTCAGATTATACTAGTTGCACTAAACGCTTGTCTATTAAAAGCAATTGAGGTTTTTTTCCCTGCTGTGCTAGCATACAGAGCTGCTGTCTGCCATGCTGTAGCATTCAACCAACACCATTTCAGCTATGTTGATTTTTTTTCCCCCTGAAACTCTATGTCTGTTGGTCACTTTACAGAACTTGCTTGGAATTCCGGATATAAAAGTTGTGTGACAAGGAAGCAGGCTTCTGTCCCGTCAGTCTCTGCTTTTCAGTGTCTCTTCTCAGGACAAAGGAGGAGTTTTAAGAGTTTTGGGATGTTCAAGAGTTTGGGGATGTCAATCCTACAGGTGGTATGCAGGCAAATTGCTACTTACTATAGTTTTACTGGGTAAATTTTGGGGGATTTTGACTCTTGGCATTTATATTCTGTGGTAGATACATAGTATGTTTAGTTTAAACTCTTAGAGGCACAGTGCTTGAAGTGGACTGTTGTAGCATACATACCACTGTGTCAAAAAATACAGACAAGATTTTCATAGAATCACAGAATATGCCTAGTTGGAAGGGACGCACAAGGATCATTGACTCCGACTCCTGGCCCTGCATGGGACCATCCCCAAGAGTCACACCATGTGCATGTCCCTCAACTGGCTAGTAAGCTTTGCCTGGTGCATCTCAGGACATGGTTGGCCCTCCTGGCTGCTCATATTCAGCTTGCCATCAACCAGGGCCCACAGGTCCCTGTTTATGATGTGTCCATCCTCATCCTATAATGGGTTGATGATGCTTCTATACTGCCTACTGCCATTATGTATTTGAAAAAACTCTTTATTGTCCCTCACATTTCTGGTTACTTTCAACTCCAGCTGAGCATTGGCTGTGTGAATTTTCTCCCCACAGTGGCAAGCAGCATCTCTGAATTCTTCCTGTGTTGCTTGACCTTGCTTCCATTGGGCATACACCTTCCTGTTTTGACTTATTTCCTGCTCAGCTAAGCCGCCCTTCTGCTCCGCCTGCTTGACTTCTGGCATTTGGGAATTGCTTGCTCCTGTGCCCTTAGGAAGTGATGTTTAAAAACTGACCAGCAATGGTGAACCTCAGCACCAGCAAAAACATTATCCCAGGGGACCTTACTTACTAACTCCCTGAGCAGCCTGAAGACTGTTCCCCTTATGTCCCGAGTTGAGGTTTTGTTGGCACTTTTCCTCTTGTCAACAATGTTTTTAAACTCTGTGGTCACTGTGGCGAGATGGCCACAAATCTTCATTTTGCTCACAAGATCCACTCTGGTAACATGTATAGTCGGGTCTCCTATATCGCACACCTGCGGTCTTAATTCGAACCTGCGCAGCCTGACTTCTGCGTTGAATGGCGGCCATGCCGCCGCCCGTGCCTCCCCTGCCGACGCCCCCGCTGCCGTCACCTGTGCCCCCACCGCTGCCTGTACTGCCCCCTCTGCAGCCCGAGCCCCCACTGCCGCCCTTTCTGCTGCCCAGGTTGGGGCCAGGGCTGCTGTGGCGGCAAGTCACACATGTGCATTTGCGAAACGGGTCTCCTGCTTCACTAAAAAATCATGCCGCTAAGATCTGAAGCTGCAGTATGGGGGGCGCGAAGTGCAAGAGGGCGTCTGTAGTAGATCCTGGAGGATATCCTTCTGATTTGGCTCCCTTAGGACCTTTCCATAAAGTTGTCATCCAAGTATTTTAGGAATCTTCTGGTTGAGGTTGTAACAGCTGTGTAATGCTCCTAGTTAACTTTTGGCAATTTGAAGTCCCCGATAAGGATAAGGGCGGTTGACTTAGAAGTGTCATTTAGTTCCTCAAAGAGTAATTAGTTGGTGTTATCATTGTTTGCCCCTTGATTCTCACCCAAGGGCTTCCAACTCTGCCATTGCCACCTGTGAGCTCCATACATTCTAATCCTTCTATTACATACAATGTCATGCTCCTCTGCTCCCCCAGCCACTTCTGCCCTGCCTAGGGCAGAACAATAGGGCACTCCAGTCACAGGACTCTTCCCACCACGTTTCAGTTATGCCAGTGATGTCAAATCTTGGGCTGCACCAAAACTTTGAGCATTTCTTGTGTGTTCATCATGCTGCCTGTATTAGTGTAGAAACATTTCAGGTGGGGTACATTGTAGCAAACACTTCCTGGGACAATTTGAGGAATGTTGTTAGCCCTCATTTCCTTTAGTTACTGCTATTATGATCTTTCTTCTGAAAAAGAAAAATCTCCATTCATGAAAGAGGCTTGTTTTTGTGAAGTTGCTTGTTTGTTTGTTTGTTTGTTTGTTTAACTTGCCAGTTGGAAAACCTTGCCTGTGGTGTTCTATTTTAAGAAAGAAACCATCCAAAGTGAGCTTTTAATTTTTTCCAAATTATGGTGCTACTCTGATAATATTTAGGGAATTTATGTTTTGCTGGGTTTTGTTACTAGATACAGGATCTTAGATTTTAAAAGGTGATGCATGATTTGGCATAAGACCATTTTAGATCGCGTAACCTAAAACATCTGAAAGATGATATTCAGTTTTTACTGGAAACAAAGTTCCATTTAAGACATTTTGTTTTGTCAAAGAAGTGGCCAGGCATCTGAAGTCACCACTTTTATGTGCTAACAGAGCTTATTACGTTTCCTTTCAGGCTGTGTTTGGAAGCTTTTCATAATTTGAAAAGGTTGGAAGATTAAAATCAAACAAATTTTTACATCTGCCTCTAGTTACATAATGCAATGTGATGTGATGATATTTTATGTGATAATTTATGATATGTAATTTATTATAAAACAATTATATTGGTCCCTGTATTATTGCAAGAGGAAGGCAAACAGGAATAACTAGAGAGTGTGTTAGAACCCTTTGTAATTTACAGCCCTTGCAACACTGATTTTGTGGCTATTTCAAAGAATCATGGAATCATAGAATAGTTTGGGTTGTAAGGGACCTGCAGTGGGCAGAGACACTTTCCACTAGACCAGATTCCTCAAAGCCTCATCCAGCCTTGCCTTGAATATGTCCAGGGACAGGGCATCCAGAAGTTCTGTGGGAATCCTGTTCCATTGCCTCACCGGTAAAAAATTTCTTCTTAATGTCTAATTTAAGCCTACTGTCTTTTCAGTTTAAAGCCTTTCTGCCTTACCTTGTAAAAAGTCCCTCTCCTACTCTCTTGTAGGCTCAGGTACTGGACAGGTTCTCTAAAGTCATGCCGGAGTCTTCTCTTCTCCAGGCTGAACAAGCTGAGCTTCACTCAGTCTGTCTTCATAAAAGAAGTCCTTGAGTCTTGTGATCATCTTCATGGCCCTCCTCTGGACTTGCTCCAGCAGGTCCATGTCCTTCTGTTGGGAACCCCAGGGCTGGATGCAGAGTTGTGGCAGAGAATCACCCCCTTTGACCTGATGGTCACACTACTTTGGATGCAGTCAAGAGTACAGTTGGCTTTCTGGGCTGCAAGTACACATTGCTGGCTCATGTCCAGCTCTTCATCCACCGGCACCTCCAGATTTTCTCCTCAGGGCTGCTCTTAATCCTTTTTCTACCCAGCCTATATTTGAGCTTGGGATGGCCCCAACATAGGTGCAGAGCACAGTCTTGCACACAGTCTTGTTGAAATTGATGAGTCCACCTCTCAAGCCTGTCAAGGTGCTTTTGGGTGGCATGTCTTCCCTGCAGTGTGTCGATCACACCACACAGCCTGGTGTCATCAGCAGACTTGCTGAGGGTCTGCTCAATCCTACTCTCATGTGCCAACAAGCAGGCTAAACAATGCTGCTTTTCCCTTTTTTGCTATTGCTTGGTGATGGAGCTGCTACAAACACATGATTAGGCAAGAGCAAACATCAGTTTGTCAGTCTGTGATTCGGGGCTGTAGTGGGGGGAGACAGCAGTGGCTTGTGAGTCAGTTGCTGAGTGGCCTGACATAAAAGAAACAACCAATATTACAGAGCAAAATGTAAAATCTAGCAAAATGTAAAACCAAGCAGCACCAAGATCAAAAGTCAATTGAACAACAATTTATATATTGATAGAAAAAAGCAGAGTGCTGTGTTTGTTCCTGCCAAAGAAACATTTTTCAGATTTTTGGCATCAGTAAATAGTTGTGAAGAGAATCTGAGTCAGTACCTTGCACCAAAATACATCTATGAAGACAGTCTGTAGGCATGACCTTGGTGTTTCATTCCCAAACACTGGCCATTTCTCTTCACTGCCAAAACAATAGAGAAATGATTTGAACACCATAAATAAAAAAATCTAATTTCAAAAAGATGAGACTTTCATAGCCATATTTGGGGTTTAAGGCATCACTTTCATCATAGGATAAAATGGAAATTAAAAAATTATTCAGGATTTCACCACGGGTATGTCCTATGAGACAGTTTTTCAGTACATTATTGTTTTAACTGAAGAAAGCAGATACAAAACAGGAGGAAGTCTAAAAAAGTTCCATGAAACAGGCAGCTGTTCATCTAAATAACCTGATAATAACTATCAACGTTCAGTGGAAGATGTGTTCATAGTGAATAATTTTGATTCTTTATTGGTGAGGAAACCACAGAGTATTCTGTCCAGGTTAGAGATGCCATCCAAAATGCTGTCCAAGATTTTGATTAAAACAGAGCATGACTTTTGCACAACAAGTTGTTATGAGTGGATCTAATTAAAAATGAACAATTGGAACGACTGGAGAACAAAATAAAATAATGATTCAGATAAGTTATCGAGCTTTTCCATTACGTAGTCCATATGACCAATCCCAAATACAAAATCATAGATTGTTTCTTTTTTAATTTCAGGATCAAACACCAAAGTTGAAATATTATATGTAACAAAAGCTCTTTTGCCTTGTAAAATTAAAAATGCAGATTTCTGATCCATTGTAGGTTATCTGCAATATTCACTTACTTTGTCATACATAGAATCACAGAATATACTGACCTGGAAGGGACCCACAAATATCATGGAGTCCAGCTCCCAGCTGTGCACAGGACTGCCCCAAGAATCACACTGTGTGCCTGAGAGCATTGTCCAAACACTTCTTGAACTCCTTCCTTATAAGCAAGAAACCAAACAAGTATGAAAGCTTTTTCTGAACAAAGAGAGCAAGTGGAATATTTTGTGTTGTAATATTGCATGGGGAGGATGCAATATTGCATGTGGGAGTCCTGTCAAGTTAGGACCACTCAGCCCCCTTGCACCTTGGGTTTGCTGCAAGTGCCTCCTGCCAGTTTATTTCTCCCTGAGCATTCCTGTTGCACTGCCTTCCCCTAGCCCTGACCGGCGTAGGAATCCATGTCAGAAGTCAAATTATTTTCATTATAATATTAAAGAAAAGCTTATAGTATATAGGAAACATGTTACTGGTGATAGTGATGTCTGTTGCCTTGGATCTGGATTTCCTTTAATCATCTGCTTAATCATAATGCTTGTTTCCTTAAAAGGAATTAATAATAAAGTAGTGTGTAGAAAGATGGTTAGAATCTAAAGGGTGCTGGCCCTTTAAGAGACTGCACAAAGCCCAGGCTTGGCTCATAGCTTGGCCTTGGAACAACAGAAATAGAAGAATGTTTTGATAATACCTTCTTGTAGAAAACAATAGGGGTCTTGATTGTAATTGCAAAGTACAAACTGCTGTGTGAGCATGAAATAGCAAAACTGTGCTATATATGATCTGTGTGAACCCTGAATAAATGAGTATTTGCCGTAATTCATATTGGATCATCGCTTTGATCTCTGAACTCTTTGCTTTCTCCTTTTAATAGTGGATTTTTTTTGGTCATGTATTGCACTGGCAACCGTTCCAGTGTGTTCAAGTGTGACCTTAAAAATCCAATACAGAGTGACATGCTACTAACACCAATAATCAATTTTTCACAAAATCTAAACTATGTTAACAAATCACTGATCTCAGAGAAAAAAGTAATTCCAGTTTTATTTACTATGGTTTCTTAAGTAACAGTCAGATCTTTATGTTTTAGTTTACCTATAAGCCAGTAGGATCAAAGGACCTCAGGATAAGTTTATGTAAAGTGTTTTGACTGTGATTCCCAGCTCAGTGTCTTATTGTGAGGAGATGTAGAAATCTTTCTCACTTAGTAAGAGCAGAAACTCTGGTGGCCATTGATAACTAAATAAAGAATGTACAGCATATTGTAAAAAAAACTTCTCAGCTATGTTCTGCTCATGGAATTTATTACAGTGAAGCCTGACATGCTCTTTAATTCAGGCAGTGGTATAGTTGAAGTCATCTTTACAGTTCCTCACTGTTGGGACAAGCTGGCTGGCAGTTTTTTTCAAAGTGTCTTCAGGGCACAGCTATAACTGGTATGGGTACCCTGGGGAATGCTGTGCAACCAGCCACAGGTCTCTGGTGCACAGGGAACACCCGTCCTCGGGAAGCTGCTGGTGAAAAAGGAGATCCAGAATACTGGCTGTATCCCCCATTGTGTCCAAGGGCCTTTTCAAAGGTCTTTGTCCTTGATGGTGTGTTACTTACTGGGTGCATTGTCATTCACGTGCAGCCTGGTCTATCCGGACTGGGCTCAACATCAGCGGCTCTGCTTGTGCTTGTCGTGCAACCAACTGTGTACTACTCTTTGATCTCTGCTCCTGTTTCACTGTCAAGGCTTGCAGCAGCTGACATGCTTTGGCTGGTTGCTGGAGTACATCATCTGCCTTTGGTATGGTTTGTTTTGGGCTCAAAGTTTGCTCTGCTCGCTTGTCATCATTTGCTAACCATAAAACAGGTATATGGTACCAACTTCAGCCTACATAGGAGCGCTTGGCTGAGTGGGCAGGCATCCTTTAGGGATGACATATATTTAGAATCACTTTTATCGTAACATTATAAAGGGGTCCTTAATGTAAGTGGTGGTAATACTCAGAGGATTTATTTTAAAAAATTATTTTGTGTATAATATTTCTTTTACTATAGCCTTACACATAAACCCTCTTGGTATAATTACAGCCTTGTAAATCCCCATTTGTTCTCTCTTTATAACAAAGGTTTGTCTGTTGAGTTACAATTGCAAGTATGTACCTCATAAACTCGGCAACTGAGTATTATCTCTGATACTGGAGGGAAGGAGCAAGCAAATACCATCAACTTTCTAAAAATACAGAATTGTAAATGAAGCCTTTTTTGATGGAGCATCCAAAGTTGGGAGAACACCACTTTCCCCTTTCCTGCTAGTAGTGCATTCACAGGTTTTCAGTGTGCATGAACGTAGTTCTGAAATTGAGAACTTTGACAGATTTTTTTTCTTCTGATTTCATTTGGTAGAAATAAAAGGCAATTCTAATGGATTGGCTTTGATACATCACTAGATATTTCCTAAACAAACGTCTGAATCTATGAGTTTGTGTCTTAATTGGAGTTTAGCCCAATTCTACCTTTGAAAAAAACCCTGTAGCTTTAGCATGCTTGATCTTAGTTCAGGAAAATAAAGCAAATATAATTTCTTAAAGCTTTTATCCTGTTATCTTAGGCAGAAAAGGTTGAGTGAACAATACTTTGAACTTAGTCATAGTTGGCTATCACTAGCAAATTATGTCATTGTCACTAACAATGTTTTCCACCACCTCTTCGTAGAAGATGAAGAGAAGTTAGGCAGTTACAGATGATACTGAAATATAACTGCATTTCAGTGAAGATTTATATTTGCTCTATATACTGGTATTTCCAAAGCCCTTCTTAGAAATGCCTGTTTCTGTTTCATGTCTGTTTCTTATATAGGCAACCAAAGAAAAACACTTCCTAGTGGAATTGCTGTCCTCGTTGTTGTACAGTACACCTTAAAATCTTTACAGTACCATAAATAAGAAGATGTTACTCTTCTGTTTAGGCATGCTTCCACAAACTTTCAGGTGTCAGATTTGAAAGTTATTTATTCTTTGCTTATTTTTCTTAGCTTTCAAAATGTATGCAGAGCTTGAGGACATACTTCTTGCTCAAATCATTCAGTCTGTGCCACAGTTCTGAACTACTTTGGGATGATTTAGTGGCACATGTGCTAAACATAGGACTTAAATGAGAGCACGTGCCATCCAGGTAGAAAAAAGTAGAAGAAATGTACAAAAATGATCCTGAAATCAAAGACAAAGCAGTTAATGTACTACAGACCAGTTCACTGTATTTTTCCACCATTAGATGCATGTATTAAATCTTTGCTTTCATGGAACTTGCTTTAATTTTGGATGGAATTACCATGACAGCTGCACTGCTGTGTGCAGGTGTGATGGTTGTCATCTGCCATCCCATGCAGAACAGAGCACCACTAACTTAGTTATTAGGAAAAGCAATGGGGAAAAAGTACATGTTCTGGATATTGTATCTTGAGTTGAAGACAGACTGTCTTTATTAAGTTCTGGGATGTGTTGGGTTGGTACTGACACCCTGGAAAAAATAGCAAAGTCTGTCATGTTTTATCGGAGGACTCAGTAATGAACTTTACTGAGTAGGGGTATTATGCAGTAATACTGCACATTTATCCGTGAAGATACTAGATTTTTTAATTCTACTATCCCATAGAAGACAAACTAGGGACAACTAAGACAAAAATAGGTATTCTTATGTCAGTGGAGTGATTATAAGCAGAAAAAAATATGTGCTTTCTGATAAAAGGTTTGGAGGTCCAAGTCTGATCTCTGCTGTAGTTTATGCTTACTCAGACATACGGACAATGATTAAAATCTGGCATCTGTTGTAAAACAGTCTCAGTCTAAGGATGATGAAACCTTGTTTGGCTGTCTCAGCTCATCTGCTCCTTGGGTTTCTCTTCAGGAAGCTGAAGGAGGGGAATAGAAAATTCCAGGGTGCTGTTTGTGCCATCGATCTCAGGAGTGGTGACTTCCAGTGGTAAGTGCAATATATGGTTAAACACCTGCAGGTGAATACCCCTGAGTTCTCAAAACTTTCCATTTCATCATCATCATATGTTGCATACAAAGTTTGAAGGTTCCCCTCAGATTTGACTGTTAGTTAGTTTTATTTTGTTTTGGGCAGGAATCAGAAAAGTGATGGATTTCAATAGTTGAGAAATATGTATGAAAGCTTGTTTTCAACTGCTTTTTGCAGTTGAGTTTTTGTTCCTAGGCAGGGTTTTCAAGCCTAAGATGAGTGCAAGATTTCCCATTGGCTATGGTGTGTATTGTTTTACTTTCAGTGGCACTGGGCCAGGCCCTACAGAGAAAACATCCTTAAATACCTTTCAGAAAAAGAAAATAATTGGGTTTAGAGCATATGATTGTTATGCACAGAGGGAATACCTGCCCTTTTCTAGGATCTGCTTTAGTTCTCTCAATAAGCTTTTCCTTTTAATGGCATAAATAATGTATTTTTTTATAAAGAGTAGAAAAATAAGCTTGAAAATTTTAAACAATTTTGTTTGGTACAGTTTTTATTTTAAAAGTAAATTAATTTATCTCTGTCCTTTTTAAGTCAGGGAGAATTGTGACACTAGCATTTATAATGTAAACACAATGTACAGTGATAGAATTTGAAGGTCTACTTGCCAAAGTGTATTTTAATCTTGATCATTCTTCAT
Organism: Pitta sordida; assembly: GCA_013390025.1. Taxonomy (NCBI): domain Eukaryota; kingdom Metazoa; phylum Chordata; class Aves; order Passeriformes; family Pittidae; genus Pitta; species Pitta sordida. The sequence continues at coordinate 116,302 of WEKX01014286.1, forward strand.
TAAAACAGCAAATTGTAATGGAAATGCTGGCAAAACAGGACTGCAGACATTACTATTAGTGGATTTATCATTTACTGGAGAGGATAATAGCTTCTGGACAGCTTATTTGTAGCATTTCTGTTAAAGCAGCTATGAGTTTTTAGCTCTCTAGAATGGTCTCAACAAGCACACCGTGGTAGCAATGGTAATTTTTGTTTCCACATTATTCCACCTCTGAACAATTGGGTCAAGCTACGTGGCTAAAATTTAAGACTTGTTAGACTCAGGAAGAGGACTGGCTTCCAAAAATTATTGAAGCCACTGATTTCTATGACAGACAGTCATCAAAAGCAGTAATAAATGGTGATTCTTTTTTGGGCACTTTCTTGGTGAGCAGAACAGATGTGAGTTTATAACTGGTCATGCTGGTGGGGCAACAGGGCGCAGAGCACATACTCCTCTTGCATTTAGCAGTCATACATAGGCATGTATAGCTGTGGGTGGGGTTATGTGTGTTTTTTTGGCAACAGTGGTTAACTTTTAATCTGTATGTATGCTTTATCTGAAACTATTTTATGAGTTTTCTGCCTTCCGGCTATGATCTTGTCTTTGCTGTCCAATCTAAACACTGGCTTTTTTCTACCCTTTTATCCTGCAGAGAGCATATACCACATGATAATTATGATTAGCATTGTACGGGTAGTAAACATTCTCAGGATGCATCCATAGGTCTCAATGCTTAGGCTGTGCACACAGGCCTATCTGCTGCCTTGCAGCACTGCACAGTCCAAGGCATGCTTTGTAGAGTTCCAGAAATGAGAATGCCTGTCACAGATTAGACTTTGGCATTCTGCAGTCATGGCTTTTCACTGCAGAGTGCATGGCGCAACTTGCTAACTATGGCAAGTACTGGAACTGTGAAATCAAATGCCCTTGAATCAAGACTGATGTGGAAGGAAGAATTAAATTACCTTTCTGTGCCAGCAGAATTCATTGCATCTTGAGGAAGAACTTTGCTGAGGGAGGTCAATGAGATTTTCCCTGATTTTTTGCTTTTCTTGTGTTTTTTTTTCTTTCCCACCCCAACATGCATTTTAATTTTTACTGGGAGCTGCTAAACAGAAGAACTGAAAGCCAAACTTATTGGAATGGCTTTAAGAACAAATTTATCTCCTGGTCAGGATTGTTGGTCCCCTGCTCCTTTCTTTTTCATTCTTTGGCTCTGATGGAATGAGAACTCTGTGGCTTTTCCAGGCCTGGTTGTCTTTTTGTGATCTCTTGTGAAAACGGAAATTGTAGTTACTTTGCTCAGTCAGTCTCTTTGTGGACGCCTGAGCATCAGAGCATCCTGCTGAGACTACAAAAGCAAAGTGAAACAAATTCTAGGGTGGTGGTAAATCTGTCTAAAGGACTGAATAGATTTCTGTCTTTGGTAGCTTTAAGTTGTTTTTTTCTAAATGAAGATGTCTGTGGCGGGTGTCAGGAGCCTGAAAGTAAGTCTTAATAGGATGAATGGGATTTTGATGGATAAGAAGAAAAGTATAAGAAGAAAAGTAGTGTTCTCATCCCTAATCTGATATCTGCTTAGAAGACTTAGGCAGAATATGTAGTTTATATCTAAATTTTCACCTGGCTGTCTTTCCTCCACTGTGTACTGGATAAGTGCTGGATCATTTGGAAATAACTAGTTTTAGCTAAATGGATATGTTCATTATAGGGATCAAGCACATATTTTAGTTAATGGCAAGATGTATTTCTGTATCTTCAGTTTTGCCGTTTCTGCTAAATGGCGTACGAGAGAAAAGGTGTAATAATAATGACTGAAACAAAAAGGAATGTTTTTATATGAACAACTCCATGCTATCAGGAATTTTCTAAGTGTGGTAAAGAAGGAAATTTTTATCCATATCCCTTCTGCTGTCTGATCATTTTGGCAATATTGATTTTCTGTGGTTTTGACGAGTCAGTGATGAATCTTCTTTAAAAAAATTCATGAAAAGCATCAGTAGCAAAGTACATTGTTAAAACAATCTCTGTCAGTAGGTTTTTTTAGTGTTCTTTTTAGTACAGTCAGGTCTCCTATACCATGGTAATGCGGGTCTTCCCCCCTATATGCGAAGCCCACCTTCCACGTTGCTTGGCATCTCATTAATATGCAAATTTGCCCTGCACCCTTACACAGCCCCCAGTGCTCTGGCGCTGTTTCGGCACTGCCCTGCTGTGTGTCGGTGTTTGTGTCGGTGTTTCCCAGTGCCCACAGCTACCCCACGCCAGGAAAAAACCCTTTTCCACTCAACTGAGAACATGGGTGTGGGGAGTCGCCCGCACCACTGTCCCGGTGTCTTTCCATGTGGGGTAGACCTGGTCTCTTCATACTCGGGGTAGACGAGTATGTCTCTGAGAGTCATTCGAGAAAGTCTCGGACACCATGTCTAATCTGAGAGTGTGTAAATCTTTCATAACTGCATGCAGCCTCTTTGCTCCAAGAGGAGTGGGGCAGGCACCGTTCGGAGCGGACCTGCCACAGCTTCTGCGCTCCGAGGGGAGCAGGACGGGGTGGGGCCAGGCACCGCTTGGAGCAGACCCACCGCAGCCACTGCACTCCCAGCGGAGCAGGATAGGGAGAGCTGGCACAGCGTAGGCACGCTAGTGAGGGAACCCGCTGTAGCCTTCTCACTTGCAGCGGAAGGGAGGGGGTTGATTTGAATATTCATGACTGCCTAATTAAATATTCATGCATGCCAGGTTGCACATGCGCAGTTGTGAAAATGGATCTCCTTAACTGCTGAAAATTCACACTGCTCAGATTTGAAGCCGCAATATGGGGAGCGCGAAGTGGAAGAGGGCTGACTGTATTTATAAAATTTGTGCATAAGAAGTTGTTCTGAAAAAGATGGAGCTTGCAAGAAAGACTGATGATTTTTTCCTTGTTTTTTGGTACCTGAATTGAAAGGATGAAATGGTAGATACCTTGTTGAATATACACAGCCTCTTGTCACTGACAACTTGTCTGCTTGGTTTAGCTTAATGGTACTGATGTGCCTTTGAGGCAGTCTGCTAGAATCCTTCCAGAGCCTGTCCAAAGTTAACACATTTGGTGATGGGCAACAAGTATAGTTTTTACTGTAAAGAGGCATATGCTTAGAAAAATGACACATCTGAATATTGTAATGAAATTTTTTTTTTGGTAGCACTTCAGCCCTCCATCTAAGCAAGGAGACATGAAGCATGAAGTGCAAGCAGTTAACAGGAAGTATCATATTTTTATTTGAAAATGTAGAGCCCACGTGAAACTCTTTGCCAAGGTGTCAGAGACAGATAAGGCAGGAAACCTGACAAGTCTTCTTCAGGGATCCTTGAAACCTCACCCATTGTGTTGTCAGGCACACTGGGGTGGAGGTTGTCTTCACTTGAATAGAGGCCTGATGAATAGCTAACTGATGGAGAACAGTGATGGGATCTCATGAACAAATGTCTACTGAGACCATCAAGCTAGACAAGCAGCAGCGCCCATGAGAACTTATGTTGGGAGGTGCCCATGGCCCTCATTATAGCTTGTTCTGTTATCAACAGCTATATCGGAGAAGGAAAAAAATTATGCAAATTGTTTCTTTAAGCATGCTAAGTTTTGGGTTTGCTTTTTTTTTTTTTTAACAGGAGTCATAAACCCTGCCAAAGTAAGCTTTCATTCTTCTTTTAAAAGTATGTAGGATGCGTTAAATATGCTTCAAAGCAGCTTGTGCTGTGAGTGTTTCTAGCATAGAGGTACTTTGCTTCAAAAGCTGTGGGTCTTGTCACCAGTCCAGGATGACTCTTAGTCTCCGTCAGTCTTGCCTCTCTACCTGCCTTATGGTTAAAACAGGCTATCCTGTAAGACACTCCTTTCTCTTCCCAGAAAGAACCATTCTGGTCCCCTAAACTTTGTGCTGTGGACCACTGGAGTATTGTGACAGGTGAATAATAAAGGATCAGAGATGTAATATGTCCTCAGTTGCACTCTGTCTAGCTTCAATGGGTGTTTTGCATGAGAAAAGTAAGAAGGATTTAGCTCGTGCTGTAATAAATCCCACTCAATCCTATTGAAACCCTGCGTAGCATCCAGTGATAAAATACCTACTGGTTCTGTCCCGTGACTACTGCAAATTGTTCTTAAATTACCTGTTGTGGGTAACCCACATCCAAGGCCAGACAGGTAAATGTGAACAAATATGGTGCTAATGCATGTTTTTAGTAGCTGATTATCAGCAGGAGCTGTAGAAAATTAAACCCATGAGGGTTTTACCTATTTTACTAAGTAATTAAATGACCTTATAGTTATTCTTCTTCCTTTAAAGGTCTATATGTGCACATACTCACTTGTGAGAAATCAGACATTGTAAATGTCAGCTCTCATGAACTGACTCATAAAAATGGGATCTCATGCCTTTTCTCACAACGAGTGGTTAATCTAATGATTTTCTGGACTCCAGGAATGTTTCTCTTCAAGCTTTCTGTTCCATTTCTGAAATAGTCTTGCTTTGTAGGTCTCTCATGAAATACCAGGTGACCATACTGTAAATGAAGGGAAGAGACACTTCTACTATTCACTCAGTCTTTGCTTCCCTCAGATTGACAGATTCATTCCAAGAAGACTCTGTCATTAACCCCTCTGTCTCCCAAATCACAGTATTTTTCAATGTAGAGCAAAGAATTAATCTCTTCAACCATTGGTTTGATTCCCTGCTTTGAGGCCAAGATTCGAATTTGTCCTTGGCAGAGGTGAACAAGATCTCTCCGTGTTTTCTCTTCATCTGTAAATCACTAACCATACTGACTGATGGGTAATGAAGTGTACAGAGAGTGCTAGAGGTTGAGATGCTTTGCCTGTGACTCAGCATGATTTTCTCTGCTTTTCAACAAATCTGTATATTACACTAATTTAGAAAATAAAGTAAGAAAAAGTGTGATTTGAATTCCAGTAGTGGCAAAAAATACCCATTTATTTCAGAGTTACCAAAATCTAATTCCAAATTATAATGCTGATGCTTGCAAATAGTTCTCCCCATTTGTAAAGGACTGAACAAAACTCACAGAGAAATAAAAGGTTAATTAATATTTTTGCAGGCCTCAGCATTCATTGGTTGTTTGGAGTCATGGCTGAACTTTTACAAAATAATTTTAAAGCTTTTTTGTTTTTTGATGGTGTGATGCATGGTGGTAAGTTGGCAAATGTGTCATATAGAGTGGCTTAGTTAAAGCAGATGTTTAATGAAGTGCTTTGATGCTTTCATTCTTCTAAACTGCTGCTGACTCTATCTGTTTGGAGTTGAGTAGAAAATACTTTTAAAAAAGCCTTCGAGGCTGGGGAACTCTGTGAATGGGCATAATGCAATGCAAACGCATCTTATAACAGAAAATATCAAATGTCCCGTAGGAATAGTGGCAATATAAATACTGGTCATAAAATACAGCTTGCAGTGAAAGTAAACCTATCGAGTGTGCCTCATCAGCCTGCAGTTTGGGTGATCAGTTGTTTGTATTGATATTTCTAAAGCATTTGAAATGTGGGTTTTTTTCAAAACAGCTGGTTAAGATGACAAATAAATAGAGGCTTCCACCTCAGAGTGTTGAGAATTATTAACTTTCCAGAGGAATGGAGACTTACTACAGTTACATAAGAAGAACTCCATGTTTTTGGTGTTAACTGAAGTGAAACTAAAAGAATAAGTTCAGAAAGTACTTCTTACGAAGTGGATCTTTTAATACGTATTTCTTTACTCTTTTCAGTGAACTAACAGAAAATGAAGCTCTAATAAGGTAAGTTTTGGTTTTTTTATTCCATGTAAGTAAAATATTCAAGTTAATTGGACGTAATTTTAACAAATGTGCTCAGGATTTCAGAGTGGACCCTAAACATAAGTATATCAAAGCACAAACAGGAAAGGATACAGTATTGCAGAATGAGTCTAACAACATTTAACTTCCTTTTGTTTTGTTGTTACTAAGCCGCTATTTGTTCTTTCCAGAAAAACAAGATACCTGTGTAAATTTGAAAACTTCTTCTTGCCTGTAAGAACTTACAGGTAGTTATTTTTCAGCAGATGCTATTGTTTTCACTACGCAATGAACAAAAATCTTCAGTTTTTTCCCATTTGAAAATAAAAGAATATATGCTGATAAGATAACTAGCTTGGTTTTGACAAGATTATGGTTAGATTTTTTGGTTTTGAGATGTTTGGTGGGAGTTTATCAGTTACATAGTTAAATAAATAAAGGAGGGATGCACTCTTCTAGGAGGGAATATTTCCCCTTATATATAATATAATATATAATATATAATATAATTCAGGCTGCATTCAGGAAATGGATTCTGTAGGCATCTGCTAGATAGGTAAAAGGCAGAAGAAGGTCTTTCAATACATTGCCAACTGCAAGGGATATTAAAAAAGTGGTTTTATATTTTAATTTCTTCCATTGCTATTGAGGATTCTAGAGAGGACAGTCATGTGGTGTGTTATCTAGAAAATGAAGCATCTATGTCAAATTACATAACCAGGCATATGATCACAAGTTGTTCTGACAGGCAGCTGCAGAATGAACCTGTTCAGAGCATTACAGAAATATATAATTGCTTTTCAATCACAGATAATAGTTTCAATTTTAACAGCCATTTACAGAATACCAAAGAAGGGAGATGATGTTGGTTACTGTTTTCCTTTCCTCTTATATTTGTCTGTTTTGGGTTTTTTAATTGGTGGTTAAAATAAAAATGTTCAGTTTTTGCTGGATTTCCTACATCTCTCAAGTCAAATCACTTCCAAATGGAAATGTGTTTAAAAGGATTTTTTAAAAACTGACATCTTAAACCAGTAAAAGCTGATACATCTACATAAACTGTGTTCCTGATCTGCAAAGTGGTATCCTTGAAATAGGGAAGAAGGAGGCTAAAATCCCCAAACCAGTAACTATGCGAAGTGTAAACTGTTAGAAACCACAAGTGAGAAAAATGTGAAATATTAATGGAAAAACCAGTAGTGTTGTGAAAAAGTAATGAGGTGTCATAACAAATGGTACTGTAAATAGCAGACTGCTTAGCTTTGCAATTCTTACTTTGTGTTAGTACATGGAGAGTATGTGCATGTCTTTGCAGGTACAAAGGTGTATGCATATGTAATATATCTCCGAGACAGCAAGATGATACTGTTTTGTACCAAATCAGTGTGAAGGACTGAAAGCCCTTCTGGAATAGGGCTAAGGAAGCTAGGGAACTTTATAATGTGTTGAGAACCACATGGGTAGTACAGGGATTTCGCAAATGCCAGAAGAAATTCTAGTTCTGAGCAGTCTTTGTACGCTGAGCTCATCAGCATCCATGATCCAGAGAGGACACAAGTCCTCCTTCTGTCTCCTTACCAGGATTCAGTCATACAAGAACTGGGCAAACTTTGCAAAAATGAATTAAACTTGCTGTGTTTGTAGTTGATCATCTAACACAAGAGAGCCTTATGTGGAGCCTCTGAATGCTACAGTAATATAAATATCTAAGTAATATGCCTAAGTAATATAGCATGACGGCAGTAGTGGAAATTTACTTATTTTGTTTACCAGAGTCACAACTGGAAGTATTTGAGGGTGTATATTGGTCACTCCTGGATTTCTGCCTTGGCAGTACCTGCAGAAGTACCAGGCAATTCTGTTAGCATGATTTTTATGTAATTTGACCTATGGGTAGTAGAAAAACACCTGCTGTCATCCATCTTTTTATGAGTTAACTATAGTATCAAGTAACTACTGATCCTCTTTGAGCTAGAATTTATCAGATTAAAAGTGAAGTTATGCAAATCATGGTATTATTTATCCCAAATTTCCAGATCTTAAAAGCAGATGACTGCTATGAAAGCTGGAAAAGCTTGTTAAAGTAGGTACTTGGTGCCTTCCACTTAAAGTAGGTACTTGGTGCCTTCCCCTAGAACTTGAATTTTTGTCTTTTTGTCACTATAGTCAAAAGCTATGTACTCCACTGCAGCTGCTGTGCCTTGGATTCAGAAATCCCTGTTTTGATTTGCCAAGCAGACAAACTATTTATCTCAGGGAAGAGAATTTTAAGATGTGATGTGGTTAGTATCTAAAAATACCAGTGTAGGGAGATAGGATAGGGCTCCAACAGACAAAAACATGGCAAGATAAGGAAAGGGAGTTCACATTGAAGTTATGATACTGTGGGTGTAATTAACCATTGGAAACGCTTAGAAAGGAATGTGGTAGATCACTTGGAGTAATTAAATCTAGATTAGATCTCCCTCTGAAATACATTCTGGTAGATTTACAAGCTCTTGTGTTTTGTAAAGGAATTGCTGCATGAGGTATTACGGGCAGTGCCAGGCAGGAAGTCAGACCAGATTATCATAAGAGTTCCTCCAGGCCTTTTAAATCCACATCTCCACCAGCAAAGACTCTTATGTGGTACAGGCAGCCACAGAATTTCTAAAATCAGAGCTGGAGCAGGTCACTCTTGTTTCAGCGGTGAAAGGTTGAAAAGTCTTTGAGCAGATCCTTGCTCAAAGGATTGGTGGTGGGTACTGAGTGCCGCTGAGCTTGCAGATTTTGTGTGCTGAAGCCGTATGGACCAGTACTTAACCAGTTTCTGCTCATCTCATCAGCCCATAGACACATCTTTCTGGATAATGTTCTAGTATTTCACCTGATTTACTTAGTAGCTTGATTTCGTATTAAATTCAATGAAAAGTAATAATTTTTCTATGATGCTTACTCAATCCCTTCTGTCAAACAAGCAAAGTCCTGAGTGAATTCAGAATTTTCTTCAGTTATTCACAGGTTCACAGGTTATTCTGAGTTGGAAGGGACCCACAGGATCATCTAGTCCAACTCCCAAGGGAATGCCCGCCCAGGGATCAGGCCCACAAGCGTGGAACCATGGGCATCACACTCCATCCATCCAAGCCTCCCACCAATTCAGTGAGCATAATGCCATTATCTTTAACATAAGGTCTTCTATAGCCAGTCTTAATATCCATGTGAGTAGAAAGGGCAGAGTACATTTTAACAGGTTATGTAGAATTCCTAGTATAAAATAACCTGCTTTCCCCACAACTGAAAAAGTAATAAATTACATGTTTGCTCTGGGGCATGCATGGAATGCTGAGAGAAAGTGGACACTCAGTTCTCTTCAGCTACAGGGAAGTGCATCTTTTTCTTACTGAGTAAGAGGCAAGATCGTTCTAACAGAAAATAAATGAAGATTGTTGGTCAAAATGTAATTTTGTACTGGAAGAAACACAAACCACTGTGGTGGACAAGAATAGCTGTGGCTCTTTCTTGCTACTTCAATAAGCTGATTAATTTCAATGTCCAAAATTAATTAGAGTTGCTGTGCAAAATCTTGCAATGGAAAAGTCCACCAACTTGAGTCCAGAATTATGTCACCTTGCTGTACTTAGGTTGCATAGCTTCTGTTACAGGAATGTTCAGTGTAACTCCACAGCAGCATGACAGGAGGAAAAGCTAAGAGTTGTGCTGGCTGTATGTGTGCATAAAATTTTTTTTCAGGAGAGTTTTCATGTAATTCTGGTGATGTAGAAAAGCCTGTGAAAAAGCTCTTCTGTAAAATTATCCAGGGTAATTCAAGGGTGAGCACATCAGAGGATTTTATGTTCCAGAATACCTGATACCCGACCTGACAGCAGGTGGTGGGCACTTGGTACCTGACCATCCCTACTACTCTCCCTCTCTGGACTAACGTGTACGTATGGTTTTCACATGGTAGTCTAAACCTGAATTAGAAAGATTATTAGGCTAAAACAATAGGAAAACTAAAGTAGAGAGAAGAAATACCCTTGTGTTTGATAAGATGGTTGAGATAAGTAAGTCTGTGTTCCTCCATACAGAGGCTCCATCTGCTTTCATGGACGTCCAAGATAGAGAGGAGAGGGAGGGCAAGATGTTAGGGAAAGATAAAAACAGGTTAATCACCCTTGCTGGTAGGTTAGGGATTTGTAGCTGTGGCGAAGTAGAAAGGAGAGAAGGCTTCAGTTAGTCAGGAATCAAACATGATTGATTGATTGCTGTGCAGAAATAATTGTGATATATTTCTTATGCATGATGTCGCTTTAAAATACATTGCATACCTATGGTTTTCACAAATTCCTGGTAGCCATAATACTGACTATAGAGAGCATATAAAAACAAACTTCAGGATGTCCTTTTTTCACATGTTTTTGCTACCACTGAGTCACTCTTAATGGATACTTGGGTTCTGAAAAGGCATGGAGGAGGGTGTACCATGGAAGAAAATTGCTGCCTCCATTAGTAAATGTATTTGAGAAATCATATTGGTGCTATTTTCTTCCATGTGAAAGCTCATGGCTATGTTATTTAATGTAAAGGAAAACAATCTTTCCTACCACAGAAGAAAGGCCTCTACTGGACAGTGGTACACCAGCCTGCAAAATTGTCTTTGGTTGTTACTGAGGGTTTCCTCGACATTTCTTTCTGTTCAGGCAATGCTGTAAAGGCATTCCAAACATAAAGGAGGAGTTGTGTTGAGATCTAGGTAGTTCCTTTGGTGCCTTTCCAGTGCACTGCTAGTCCCAAATTCATTGTTCATATCAAAGAACTGCGCTTGCTTTTAAAGCTCAGTTTTGCTGCATTTGAAAGCTAGTCAGTCTTGTTTCCTGTACTTTGTCTACTAAGTAACCTCTATACAAGAATCCATGACTTTGCCTGGGTAACTTGCTGCTCTCTTCCAAGAAATAAATACATGGGTTTTAAATTTTTTTTAAATTCACACACTGAGTTGGAGCAAAGTTCAGCGTAAAGAAGTACCCTGGTGCTTATACTGTGCTCGCAATGTCTGCTCAGATGAGAGTCAAGCATGCTGTGCTCACTGTTATATAACTCTGCAAAAAGTGTTGATTCGGGGAAATTATGCTGCCATGAGAGAATGGGAGCATCGGGAATGTTCTCTCTTGCTTAATGGAAATGTGGCTTTTAGTGGCTAGTACCTTTAAAAAATAACAGATCGCATGTATGCACTCATTGACAGAATCCAACTTGAACATCCCGGTCCTGCAGATCCTGCTGTTTTCTGCAGCCCTGGGAGGGTGGATTGAGGCTCCAGTAGCAGCAGGCTCATACAGAATGTTTGGCTGCTTCTAGAAGGGGTTTGCAGGCAGACAATTTCTGGTTTTGAGTAACCTGTAGAAGAGTGCCTTGGAAAAATTGCCTAGTTGGACAAACAGGTACCTCCCATCAGCAGGAGGGACAGCTGTTCATCTGACTACATCTGCTTCATTTGGCTGTGTGGGTCATCCCACTGCAGTGGGCTCCAGAGACCTGCCTATGGAGAAGAGAGACAGGTAGGATAATGTGCACTGTGTCAGAAATGCTGTTCATCTTTTGGCATTACAGAAATGACCTTGCCTCATGGGTGTGGTGGAGGGGTAGCTTGCTAGTCTAATTTATTAACCTTTACCATTTTGCATAGCCACTCTATTTCAGCCGTAAGGGATCCTGTTAACTACAGAGTATTTCAGATTGCTATTCCCTGCTACTAGTCAAAGCTGCCGCCTTCCCTCCTCTCCTTCCCTTGCCCCCACTAATATATTACTGTGAAAGTGTGGATAAGAAGGTGAATTAAAGGTTTAAATTAAAGGTTGGGAAAGTCAGTGTTGGCTGATATTATTAGTCCTTGTCTCTCCAAGCAACACATATCCATTCTCTGTCTTTTTGCTCACTTCTAGTGATAAAAGACTGTCTAGAAACTGCTAGAGCTCTAGATAGTGTTAGCTAGATTTGCTTCTTGGTCATTCTCATTCATCAGCATCTTCAGAGCACGCTTTAGTTCTGTTGTTCAGTTTCCCCGTCTGTGCCTTTAATCCAGTTCTCTTTCTTTAATCACATAATGTATACCCTTATTTATTGAGTCTCACAGCTCTTCTCCACTCTAGGTTTAGGGTCTCAATTGTTTGCGGTGTTGTGCAGGAGACTCTGTGAATGATTTAATTTTGTCAGCAGGTAAACAGACAGTAAAAATGTACACCACAGCACAAAATGTCCTCTAATCAGTAATTTGACAAGCACAGTTTAATTATTTAGCAAAGCTTGTAAAAGTAATGAAGTCCTTGTAACATGAGACTTAACACTCTCCTATTAATTTTTCCCTGAGAGTTGGAAAAAGACTGCTGTATTTTTGTGTGCAAACTGAGAGCATGCAATCTAATGAGATTTGACTGAGAATACGTAAAAGGGGCTGGAACCTTTCAGTGCTTCTTAATAGTTTTGCTAATAGGTAGTAAATCCAGGCACATCCCACAGTTAGATAAGATTCTGCCTGTGTTGGCAAACCAGAAGGTGCTGTCTGATGCTTTGCCAAAGCAGAACAGAGTTTTCTTGGCCAAGCTGTATTTTTTTTTTAGTGTTTACCTTAGTCAAAAAAAAAGCTGTAAGTTGCAGCCTTGTTCAAGACCTATCATTGAAAAAAATTTTCTATAGCATGATCGATTTCATGCTGCTACTAATTAAATATTTAATCTGCACTAATATTTTTCGTTCTCCAAGGCAGAGAGAGAAGTTCTAACTTGTTACTCAAATAAGTAGAAATGCAATCTAGCAAGATGTTCAAAGTAAAACACAGGTAATATCCTAGAGACTTTTAAAAATGGATTTTAGGTGCAGCAAGCCAGGATTGATGGCTGATTTTGTCCCTGACCAAGGACACTATATCTCAAAAAGTCCCTCTCCCCCCAAAAGGAAAAGAACCCGAGAAGACAAACATAAACTGAAGTGCAAGCCAGCATCTGTGTTTGATTGATCTGAGTTGCATGGGGAGCTAGATCAGCTACAATTACATTGGGGGAAGGAAAAAAAAAAAAGAAATGCAGCCTGAAATGCTTTATTTTTCAGTCGCAAAGCTGCCTCAACCATGCCAGCCTAACTCAATGACTGAAGGAAGTATGTAATCATTTACTCTGTATAATCGCACTTTAATTGCACTTACTGGTTAGTTTCTAATTCCTTGATCTTATGTCATCTACTTTATTCAGGGTCTTCACTTTGTAGTGCAAAAGAATATTGTGACCCGGGAATATTTCTTATCTGAGCTGCTCTGTCAAGCACAAGGGGCAGAGTTTGGCCCTTGGATGGCGTGAGCAGTCTTGTGGGCTTCCTGTGAAAGCTGTAGCTCCCACAGTCCTCATCAAACAGGAGGATGGGACACAAGCACTTAATTTTCATGCTCCTCTTTTTTGCAGAGGGAGCAAGGACTAAATGGAGTCCACTCTGTTTTTCCTTCAGATGTGGATGGCTGACTGGGGCTCTTCCTGTTGTTTTCTCTCTCTGCTCAAGAGTCATAAGATCTCTTCCCTGGTACCATAACAGGCAGGTCTGTATTTTTAGTAGATCAGTCTTGAGACAGTCATCGTGCTTGTGTTTAAGAAAACCTTTCAGAACGCATCTGCTCATTAGTGCTCTCTTTTGATCTGTTAGAAACTCGTTCTCATCCTTCTAGCCACCAGCATCTTTCATTGTCCTTTCACAAATTAATTTAATAACCAATCATCCCTTCTTTGATATAATAATCACAGAAAAAAACCCCACAAAACAGAGGTAAAGGTAACATGATACAGTTTCAGGAGGGAAATTGTATGTTCTGAACTGGGTCTTGAAGTGCATGTACACCTCACAGAGAGGCAGCATGTTTCTATGAACATCATCCAGAAACCAAGGAAAATAATCCCTGCCGTGTCTGATTGTAACCAAGGAAAAGTAGTACTGAAATTTTGCTGACTGTTAGGATGTAAGGTTAAAATTTGTCATAGTCCTTTAGTTATAGTAAGTATATAGTACAGAGAGAGAATACTATTGAGCAGTTACGACAAGTTTTGACATTTTTTACTTCCTTTATACATATTAAGATGCTAAACTTAGGCACTCCCTGGATTGGGGCTGATTCAGAGAGCCTTACTTTTCAGTTACAAAGTAGGTTTGTAAAATGTAGACAATGCAGGATAGTAAAAACATGAAGTATGGAGCTGCTTTAAAATACATTGACAGTACTAACCCATCAAGATTTCCAGGTAAATAGCCACAGTGCTGATGTTCACTAGATCTGATTTTCTTGAGATATAGGAAGCTGTGCTTTTCTGGCCCAAAATTTGATTTCTAAAAACTGACTGATTGGAAAATACTTAGATTTATGAAAGAGCTCCAGCTTTGCTGGCAGCAAAAGCTAAGTGAAAATGGCAGAGAGTGGTTACTTCTTTTAGCAAGTTCTGTCCTCAGTGGGAAAATGGCAGGCTGACCCCAGTGTGTTCCTTTTCTGCGTGGGTGGATTTGATGCTCTGTGTTTCCAAAAGTTGATTATACGTAGTTGCAAATTTCACATATGGAAAGAGAAAGAGATTAAATACTGGACTGCTGTAAAAGTGTACTGTCATTCATAAATATGTTTAAATTGTATTCCTTGCTTCCTTGACATAAAATAATTAACAGAACATAACATAATAACAGAAGAGCCAAAGGTTATTTCTTTTTCTTATAGGATCATAGAATGGCTTGGCTTGGAAGGAACCAAAGATTATCTAGTCTCACCCCCGCACTATGGGCAAGGACCCCTTTCACTAGCCCAAATTGCTCAAAGCCTTATCCAGCCTGGCCTTGAACACTTCTGGGGATGGGACATGTACAGCTTCTCTGAACAACCTGTTCTAGTGCCTCACCACCCTGACAGCAAAGAATCCTAACCAAGTTCCTAAATCCTGGTTCTGATTGGCATCATATTGCAGTCATTGTATCAAAACCTTTTACATCTTCTTACTTTTTTCTGCTTTTCTTATATTCCCAGTACAGTTCGCTCCAACTAATTCTTAAATGAGGTGGAAATTACACAGATAGGAGTTATTTGAAACTGAAGTATGATTTTACACTCATGCTTATGTAATGAGCTAGAACTGCACAGCTGACCAAAAAACAGTTCTTAATTCACAATTCCAGCCTGTTTTTCACTTCAGTGGTTTTTTAAACTTCCCTCTGGTCTTCATGCAGCATTTTATGTGGTTTAACTGAAATTCTGAGAAAATAAAGGAAAATGAACCATGGACATGAAGAAATGTGCAAGGACAGATAAAGACAGGGATTTCATGTCGGAGTGGAACATGAAGAAAACAGTTCTGTAAGAATGGTTTGATCAAATGCTTGGGATGGTAAAGCCACATAGAAGAAAAATTTGATTAATTGATAAAGAATGCATGATAGGAAAGATGTGATTTATTGGACTGGAAAAGTCTTCCTCAATGACAGGAAGTGGCATAATTTTCCAAAGAAAGTGCCTCTTATTTGGGAATTGAAAACTTGGTTGAATAAACACTAAAAAAATACCACTGTAGAGTCTCTACTTCTTTAGGTGAGCAGTCTTCAAGCAGAAAGCCTTTTTTACCTCTGTATTCTGACTTGCTTGTGACATCTCCATGAATCTGGTTCAGGCTTGGGATAAAAGCATGAGGTGTATTTTCTCTTCTCTCTTTCTTTTTACCCTGAATGTTATTATACTGGAGCTTGGCTATGTCCACATAGTCTGGAGCAGTCTGTGTTGTAACTTGCTTTAGCCGCCACTGAATTTAACAGCTTTTGGCTTTGTAAGTAATGCCTTAGGAGAACTCTTGCTCATCTGTTCCCTGAGCCAAAGGAAAACTCCTCCAGTAGCTTTCCCAGTGTTTTCTCTGGCTGGAACACACAGTTACCAATTGCTAGGTAAAGATACACTATCTTTAATCATCTTTTATTTTTGTACTTTCAGTTTGTCCAGCTGACCTTTTCTAAGACATTCACTTTGACTAAAACAGTGAAAGACCCCTTTCACAGTGGATTTTTTTCTTTTTCCTGTACTCTTTGTAATTAAATTCTTCCACTGGTGGGAAAAATGCTTTTCCTTGATGTAAATCTGTGGTGTGTAGTTGAATACTGAACCAGTCAGTAATATATCCCTGTTAAACATACTTCTTCCAATATTTTTCATAACAAAAGGATTTATCTTAGGGATCTGGTTCAGAAATTTTGTTACACGGGTTTCCTAGCCCTTTACTATTGGCTGTCAGGAAATCTGTTCATATTGGCATTTAAGCCGTTGCTAGAAATGTGTCCATTGGGAAATTGTTAAGTAGGATCTCAGTAAAGATTTGGCTTATATTTTGCAAGTACAAATCATTAGGAGATATTTGCAAGTTTATTTGTTGAATTTCAGCCTCCACTTCAGGTTTGATGAGACATAAACACTTATACAGCACGTCTGGCAAAGGATTGGTCTTCAAAGCAAGTCAAAGAAACACTGGGAATTAAGAGGAAGATTTCTAGAGTTTTAGAAGGAACTACAAGCTTGTGCTTTGGTTTAGCTCCATACATTTTACGTCAACTATGAAATTAATGTTGTAGACTTTGATACATCTTCTTGTTTGTTTTACTGTAATATATCTTTCTAAAAAGTATTTATGGAAACACTTGACAGTGGCAGGGTCTGCACCTTTGCCAGCATTGTTAATAGAAAAAATCACCCTAATTTAAAGCCAGCTAATTTTTTTTTTGCCAGGGTCTGTGGGTCAGACTCTTCATTGTACTTTGTAACAGAGGCCACAGATAAATGTGATCTGCCAGAAAAGTATTAATAGGCTTTTTGCAAGATCCCAGATCAGGAGGCTGGGTACCACAGCGTGCGTCAGTGCCCTAGCAGAGGAAGTGCCTCTTTGGATGTATTCTTGGCTTGCTCAGTTTAGGAGAACCTCTACAGAAATTATAAGTGAAAATTAATGTAATTAATTGTAATTAGTGTAGTGTTTATAGTGGGTACATGTTCCAAAAGTCTTTAACAACAGGGAAGGAGACTCCACAGCTTTCAGGAACTCTAGATTTACAGCAGCAATTAGATCACTTAGGCCAACCCTGAATACCTTTTGAACGCTGATTTACTGTCCATTTGCATCTCCTCCTACTTACTGACAATTAAATTTGATGGATTGTTGTTGGTTTGCATAAAAGCAATTGGCATACTCTTTCTGTTTGTGTCTCAGTGTGCCTTATTTATTTAGTAGCACTGCTGGATTTTAAGTTTTGGAGATAAACCAAAGCATTATGGGCACAAGGCTTTCCTGCTGTTGGTTGCTTGTCCTTTCTCACATGTCAGGATATGCAGGAAAGACATGCACTGAAGGTGAGACTGATAAGATTCCAATTTTCAAAATGAAGTGCTATTTTTATTATATAATAAAAGACTTGAGATGACACTCTACTTTATACTCTGTTCCTACACATGCACATGTACTTTGAAGCTCTGTCCTTGTTATTTGTCTTATAAAATGTGTTGTTTAAAGAGAAAAAATGGTAAAGTGCATTTTAGTTTAGCTTATTATGATTTCCTACTTGGATGGGAATAATCAAGGGTTAGAGTTTGTTCTTTAGTTTGCAAAAAGAATTCTTTGTTAAATCCTTGAACAGGTATTTAGGAGTAACGATTGACAGAAAGCTCAATGTGAGCCAGCAGTGTGCCCAGGTGGCTAAGAAGGCCAATGGCATCCTGCCCTGTATTAGGAACANATTTTCTTTTTAGCTACATGCTTCTGCAGTCATTTCCAATTTTAAAGAATACACCAATAGTTATTTTCTCTATCTAGTGTTCATGTAAACTTATTTTTCCTTTTTCACAAGCATGAGGAATCATCTGTTAGTACCTAGCCTCTTCTCAGAAAATGAAGATTACACGAACTTGATTTATGATCTCTGACATGAAATTCCTCCTACTGCTTCTTTAATTTTCTTCTGGTTAGGTATCCATTTTTCTTGAAGTTGTAGTAAAGCTCTATGTTCAGGAATTCCTGCTCTACATTGTAATTGCTCTTCTTTTTTGCCTCTTTTTCTCGTGTTTGCAAGACCAATTTGCAGTTTTCAGTGTACTAAACTTGTAGCTGAAGGAGATGAAAGAGTTTTTGTGCCTTTGATAACAATTAAAACTTTTCACCTAAGAGAGCTTATTTCAGGCTGAGCTGATAACTGCCTTTCAGATGTGGCCAAAAATTTAAAAAGTCAGTGGCCGGAGGAAGGTGGCATTTAATGAAATTTAGAGTCTGGATGTGTTTTGTCTGGACTATTTATCTTTCCTTGAAGGCAGAGACAAGGGAGGATGTGCATTGAGGCAGCACTGAATGAAGAATAGCAGAAAAGACCCTGAGACTGGATGCAGGAATAGAAGGAGATTTGCTTTCTTCAATGTTACCTGATAGGATCTGTTTTCACATGGAAATTTCACCTGGCAGAAGTCAGGAGAGGGAGTATCCAAGTAGTTTAGATGCAGCTAGAGACAGAGAGCTAAAGGCTAGGGAATAGGAGAGGAGTTGAGGTGATCTGAATGTGTAACTGTATATAAAATAGTGATTGGAAGGGAGAGGTCTTTGAGGGTGCTAACCACAGATGCATGTGGCTATAATCATGGTGTAGAGGCTGGCACTAATTGGTAGTGTAGAAATGCAGTGAAGGGCCAATTTGTTACGATGGAGAACTTGGGATAAAAAAGTGGGAAACGGATGACACACCAAAGAAGGGTGACACCAGAAAAAAAGAGTAAGATGGAGTCAAGTAGAGATTTGAGGCTGAGGAGGAAAAGGGATGTGATTAAAAAATTGTGGAGAGAAAGTATAAGATAGTTGGGCAGTATCAGGGAAAAAAGGAGAAAACTCCCGAAAACCCATGAAGATGTCTGTTTCATAGTGGTACAAGGAAGACACAGATATGTGTGTCTGAAGACATGTTTTTTTTAGGTGGAAAGACTCATCTATCAGTAGAGTTTCTCAGGGGGAAGAGCAGTGTTTTGTTTTTCAGGACCAAAAAAACACTCTGCAAACAAAAAGCTGTAGAAAGTCCTGGGGGAGATACTTGAGAAAAAGACCCTAGCATCCTTTTTGTAACAAAACAAAAACTAGTATGTCCAGCCTCCTAAAAGCTGTGACTGATGTGGTCTTTGAGAAGGAAGGTGAGAGAATGACAAGCTAATGAAGATGTACAAAGAGTCATGAAGGACTGGGCATGTCTGAAATGGTGCCCAGAAGCACTCCAGGGGCCTGGAAATCTAATATATCTACTGTGGACTGCCCCTGGCCTAGTTTTGTTTTATACTTACAGGAACTCACCTGAATTATTCCCAGGTAAAGTTTGGAAATTATCTTGGGGTTGTTCCCAGTAGGCAATCTGAAAGGAACCACCCTTTTTTGGAGGGTGATAGACTTTACTAACATGGCGTCTTTCTATGCCAGTTAGTCTCAACATTTTTGGACATGTTTATTTTGCTTGTAGAAATACAGCTGTAGATGGCTCAGTAGATGCAATCACGTGGAAATTTAGGATACTAATAGTCTTTGGTGCAAGCTGTGACAGGCAGTGGGTATGATTTCTTCTTAAAAAGGTTACTGAAATGAGATGTTGATATGCTCTCAGATTTTGTTTTCCTGTAACATGGTGACATTATAGAAGAGTTGGTTATACAAAGTTAGTTTGTGTGAAGCATGCATGTAGTTATTTGCATTTAGATGTAATCCAAGCATTAGCAAACATAGGTCCATAAACAACACTCCTTCTCCCAGAAGAACAGGCTGTGAAATTAAGGAAATAGGTTTGTGAGATTGGTAGGTGGTTACATTGACTGGATTAAAAAGCTCAAACATTAGAAGTTGAGAAAATATTTTTAAAAGTCAAAACAAGGCAAATCTCTAGACCTAAATGGATAAATATGGGTCTAGAATGGAATAGGCGTTATGTGCTGGTGATGGAGACATGGAAATTTTATGATCAGTGTAAAAAGGTTTACAAAATCAAATTTCATGAATTTGAATTTAGGGACAATTCAAACTGGAACAGATAAAGAAAAAGAAAGCATTTCTGAGAGCTTTTATCTTAATGGAACAGGCTAGTAAAGTAAAACCCAAGGCATACTAAGATATCTCCTTAATACATACATCAGGGCAGGGACTAGTAGAGAGGAAAGCTAGCTAATTAAACTAAACAAGGTTGACAATTGGACAGTTAATAACAGATTTTAATTTCAGCAGAAAGCAGTCAGTTGCATCTGAATCTAAAGTTAGGTCATCCAGGTTACTAGAAGCAGCTGCATCTTAGCTCACATTTTTGGAATGGGTTCGTGAATGTGACCTATGCATAACCAGATACACCGTTGGTATCTTGTGAAAAGCTTTAGTGATAAGCAAGAGGAGCTGCACTTTCCTTTCAAAAGTCTTAGCTTCTGAAAAGCCAAATGTGACATTTTTGAAAAGGACTATGCTGGGTGTTTTGGCATTTCTCCTCCAACGTATCATCCATCTTTCAGCACTCATCCCACACTCATGGATCCTTTCCTCTTCGATTATAGAATCATAGAATGTTTTGGTTTGGGCAGGACCTTAAAACATTGTTGCTGTTGATTCTGTAGCATGCAAACAATCGCCTTGAGTCCTGACTGATTTTCTTCAAATCACTGTAGTTCCAGCCCGTGTGCCATGGGCAGTGACACCTTTCACTAGATCATGTTGCTCAGAGCTCCATCCAACCTGGCCTTGAACACTTTCAAGGATAGGCCATTCGCAACCTCTCTGGGCAACCTGTTCCAGTGTCTCATCACCCTCACAGTAAAGAACTTCTTCCTAATCTAAACCTACCCTCTTTCAGTTTAAAGCCATCACCCCTTGTCTTACCTCTGCATGTCTTTGTAAAAGGTCCCTATCCAGCACTCCTAGACCCTCTTTAAGTACTGGAAGGTACTCTAAGGTGTCTGTGGAGTCTTCTTCTATTCTGTCCGTTAGATTTGTTCTGGTTTTGATCTGAGGATTGAGAAACTCACAGATTTTAGTGAGGTAGGTATAGATCTAGGGATTTGGGGATTTTAGTGAAATAGTGAAATTTTAGTGAATTTTAGAAAGATTTTAAAATAATTAGTAGATTTTAGAAGCATTCACTAGACCTGAAATTTAAGATCCACTATTAGAGGTAAGAAAAATCTTGTTTCCCAGTCCTGAAGTATAAACAGAACACAGTCCTAGCCAAAACACGGGTCAAAGGAATGTGAAACATCAGAGCTGATGAAGGGATACATATTCATGGAATAATTTGCATATGTATGAGGCAGATGTATAAAGATGGGTGACAAACATGGAGTGGGGCTTTTGGCACCTGACAGGGCTGGGAGACATTTTTGCAGGACAGAGATGTTCTCGCCTTGCTCCTGGGCCCAGAAATAGATCTTTTCTATAGCATGCATGCAAAACCTTGAGTCTGACTGAATTTTCCTTAAATCATTGTGATTTGATGTTCACAGAATCACAGAATCACAGAATATTATGAGTTGGAAGGGACCCACAAGGATCATCTAGTCCAACTCACCATCTAACACCCGTACAGAGACCGAGAGCACATCCCAGAGCATAACACCAACCTAGATCCCTCACAGTCTAGCAGGCCACTCCGAGCCGGAAGGGGCCCAGCGTCATCCAGCCCTACACCCCCCAGCTAGACCATGTCACTAAGCTCCTCGTCCAGTCTTCTCTTAAACACCTCCAGGGATGGCGACTCCACCACCTCCCTGGGCAGCCCATTCCAATATGCAATTACTCTCTCTGTGAAAAACCGCTTCCTAACGTTAAGATTGAACCTCCCCTGGCGTAGCTTGAGGCCGTGCCCTCTCGTTCTGG
>WEKX01014286.1:138583-151264 GCA_013390025.1 Pitta sordida
CGGTCCCATAAACTTGTGAGGGTCCAAGCCGCTCAGCAAGTCTCTGACTACCTCCTCTTGGATTACAAGGGGGTTATCCTGCACCCCAGCTCCCTCCATGCCACCGCTGGTTTAGTTGTCTTGCGGGCAGTTTGTTTTGCTATTAAAAACAGAGGCAAAGTGTGCATTAAGTATTTCTGCTTTCTCCTCGTCTTTGGTTACTATATTGCCCTCTGCATCCAATAGGGAGTGGAGGCCACTACTGCCTTTCTTTTTACTGTTAATGTACTTATAGAAACTTTTCTTATTGTCCTTGACAGAGACAGCTAGGTTGAGCTCTGTCTGGGCTTTCGCCTCTCTGGTTTTCCTCCTGCACCGCTTAACAGCTTCCTTAAACAGACTCTGACTCACCTCCCCTTTTTTCCAAAGGTTGTACATCCTCTTTTTCTCCCCCATGTTGTATGGGTTCTCCATGGCCCTACCATCACAGGTTCTGTGCTGGTTTCCTGATGTAGCTGTTTGGGAAATCAAGCACATACAGCAAGTTCATCTGAAAAAATTTATCTCAGGGCAACACTAAGTTGTGTCAGACTGTGTCAAACTGTTACTCTAATTTTTTCATTATGTGCCCTGTTGCTGGAGCAGGATTTTATTGAGAGCATTCAAAATGCATATCAATGTAATATTGGGAAATGTTTTTAATGTGTGGCTGAACTTGAATGTGAAGTGATAATCCTAACCCCAAATTGTGACAGAAGTTAGTTTTAATGTCTTTTGTACTTCTGTTGGCCTTTACATGTCAACATGCTGTGTAGTTGAACAAATACCAGACTGATGAATGTGGAAACCTGCCTGCCAGTGTCTCAAAAGGAAAGCTTTCAAATATAAATAGTCTTAAACATGTAAATAGAAAAATCTCAGTGCTGTATTTAATATTAACAACGTTCTTTTTTTTTTCATTGCATTTTCCATTTTATTTTTAGTGTTGCTTACTTAAAATAGTTTCCCTGCTTTCTTTTTGGCCATTAGATGACCACTGTGGAGTCCAAGTGATTTCTAAGGCAGATACTAAAGAAAGTGTTCCTTATTTGAGTGGTGTGAGTGTGAAGTCTCGCCTGTCCAGACCCTCTTCACTGATGCATTGGCTTTGTCTGTTTGGTTGATTTCACATACGTATCCCTGAGTTGATTCTAGTTCTAGCATTGTTGAAGACCTCCTATTCTTCTTACATTAATGTTATTGTGTACCGCTCATAAGTTTGTAGCTCTGGTTTTAGCTAACTGACTAAGGTCAATACTCTTCACAAATGTCACAATATTGGCAGCCATAACAATTTTTAATTTTTTTGAGGTTTTTTTATTCCACAATTTTTAGAGTGTTCGTATACTGGTGGTCACCTCAGCTGCACACAATACAGTGAGAACAGGTTTAGTTTTGATGACCCTCAGGCCTTAACTTGATCTCACTGTTGAAACTGCAGCCTCCTGTCCAGTTTTAATTTGTGTGTTGCATCCTTTACCTCTTTTTTGTGTGTATTAATAAATACATAATTTTTAAGTAGAGTTGAATGTAGTGTGAGCCATACTACTGTTAGTTAAGGTTTGCAGGCCACAGCTATCTTCTAACACTACTTGTTTGAAGAGGCTGCAAGTGTATTGCATGGTTCATTTCTCCTGAACTATCTCAAGAATGGGAAGTAAATCTCCACAAGGACCAGCTGATTATCTATACATTGCTTTAACCACTTTTGCCTCAAAGTGGCAGGGTAGGATGAAGTAATTATGTACAGTCGGGTCTCCTATATCACGGACCTGCAGTCTTAATTGGGTGCCACGAAGCCCTACTTCCGCGTTGATTGGCAGCTCATTAATATGCGAATTTGCCCCATACCCTCATGCAGCCCCCCAGCCCTGTTTTGGCACTGTGTTGCTGTGTATCAGTGTTTATGTCGGCCCTTCCCGGCACCCGCAGCCACCCCACGTGGGGAAAACCCCCTTTTTGGCTCTGCCAGGGACACGTGTGGGGAGCTGCCCGTGCCACTGTCCCAGTGTCTCTTGGGGTGGGTAGACCTGGTCTCTCCATACTTGAGGTAGACGAGTATCTCCTGGAGAGTCACTCAAGAAAGTCTCAGACACCTGAGGGTGTGTAAATTCTTTACACACCTGAGAGTGTGTATATCTTTCAACTGCATGCTGGAGGCTCTGAGGGAGTGGCCCTGCTGCGGCCACCGCCGCACAGAGGAGGGAGCAGGAGAGGAGTGGCCTCGCCGCCACTGTAGCAGGGGAGGAGCGACCCTGCCGCGGCCGCTGCTGTTCCGGGGCCGGGGAAGGCAGCGGTGCTGGTACCGGTGCCACTGCTGCTGTCCCAGGGCTGGGAGGAAGTGGCATGGACACTGCTGCCACAGCGGCTCTGTGGGTTGAGCTGCATATTCATGACTGCCTAACTGAATATTCATGTGTACCAGGTCGCGCACGCGCAGTTGCGAAAAAGGACCTCTTTAATCGCTGAAAAATCATGCCAATAAGATGTGAAGCCGCAATATGGGGGGCACAAAGTGCAAGAGGGCCGACTGTATATGGGAACTTCACACAGGAGCGGTGCATGCCAGACAGTGGCATGACCTAGTAGCTGTGAGTTAGGAGCCACACAGAAAGATTCCAATAAAAAGGTTGTATGGAGGGCATGGGGTATTGAAGGGCAGCACAGTGATGCCTGCTGCTTGTAGCATTCCTGCAGGATCTCATGATATAGATACTGGCAGCCAGCCATAGCTCCTGATGACCTTGAGACCAAGTGCAGAATCGCCCAGATTCCTTTCAGGAGTGCTTTGAAGTGTCATTGGGATCTAAGGTTCCTGCGGGAGCATCTGCTGTGCTCCATGGCTGCTTGGGCACTGGGACTGAACAGCAGTTGTTCTAGGGCAGAAGAGATCACATTTAGTTCATTGTAACTCTGACTGCATGCTTTGGTCTCAGCCTGAAACTCTGGGAAGAGAAAGAAAGCGAGATAGGAAGTCTTACAGCAGAGAAGTGGGAAACAAGTGAACTGTTTCGTGTCCACAGCAGCAACAGCAATAGGCTATCTGGCACTTCCATGGCTGCAGCAGTTCTCTCTTGTATCAAGAGAAACACGTTCTTCCATGTCACTTGCCCCAGTGGCCAGGAGGTGTGTCTGTGCAGATTGACGAGCCAGGCCCAGGGTACACCTCAGCTATATCATGGTCTTTGCTACCATTTCCTGCAGTGTTAATGGGGTCCCAAAAGCAGTGGATCTGGGAGCTGAAGTAAGTCAGGGTGAGAGATGGCATTCCTGTCTCTGCCAAAGCCTATGCAACTGTAGCCATTCCCATGAGACCACTTGTACCCTGTACTTTTTGCAGCTGTAGAGGAGCAACGGAGCAGAAATATGATCTGCAGCCACCTTTAAGAGGTGCAGGAAACGTTGCTGCTCATCAGATAGGAAATCCCTGAAATGGCCAGCTACTGCCCATGGACCAGAACTGTTTTCCTGTCCTTCTCAGGTGGCAATATTTTCCCTGGCAGCAAGATTCCTTAGCTTGACATCCAAGCAGATCTTGAATGCATCCAGGCAATTAAAGGTAAAATGGTCTGTGTGGATCCAAGGCTTTGGGGATTCATGGATTCATTTAACCATCAACCTTTATGCTTCAAGGCATGCCAGCATCTGCAAGCATTTTGTTAGTTTTAAATGTGATTGATGTAGTTTGATTTTTATTCAGTGCCTTGGGTTGCTTACTGAGGAGGGCTCTTAAAATAGGTGTAACTTAATGTGCTGTTCAGACTTCTCATTAATCTGCTTGTCTTCACTCTTACCCAGAGGTAAAATACAAAAGCTACAGAGGGAGGAGTTTGAAGTAAAATTATAGAAAATGTGGCTCTAAAATAAAGACATTTAGTACTGACAACTAGGACTAGCAGTTGAGGAAACAGAACAGGATGTTCAGAAAGTCCAGGCCCTTTGGCATGAGTTAAGGAGTTTGGAAAATTAGCAGGGCTACAGTGAATTTGTGAAACAATGTTTGTCTTCCTATACTGAATGCTGGAAAGGGTCCATTTCACACTTTGCCTTTGCCAGCACCCTGATATCTATTGTAACACTCATCTTCTGGCCTCTTTATTTTCAGAGAAAAGTTTGACTTTGTGTTTAGAACTTATTTGTTCTTCCTTTTTTCTTGAGGTACTAATGTGGTCATGTTGTGGCTATGGGGCTAAACTTTGAGGTCTTAGTGTTTGATCCTGCAGTACTACCGTTTCTAGTGTTTGTACTGTAACTGCAGCGCGTTAGGCTTGAAAGACTCCATTTCCACTTTGCTTCGCCACTGCTTTGTCTGCATTGGTAAATTAATCAGGGCCAGGACTATTATCTTATGATTGTCCATGCTGTTTCATTTCTAACACACTCCATGACATGATTTTGGTCTGTTCCAGCTAGGGCACTCCCAGATGACACCTGTGGCAGGATGGCGTGGGAGAGAGACTGTTCTCAGCAGGCATTACTGAAGAGGAAAACAGGGTAGAGTTGTGAATTTGAATGGGCTCTTTTTTCCCCGAGCCTCTGGATTCTGAGGCATTTTATTGACCAGACTGGTCTCTCTTGGGCTTAACATTTGCAGAGAATAGGGAACTACAAACGTTTGTTTCCTCATTGCATCACTATATGCTGTTACCCACAACAATATCAAGCCACCTCCTCCTCTTCCCTGTGGGCCGTCCGCTGCGGCTTACAGCACCACTTCCACAGTGCCAAAATCTTTTCTCTTTGAATAAGAGTCGGGTTAATAATAAGGGTTAGGGGCACAACTCAAGTTTTATGTCAAGCTAGCATCACAACAAAGTCAATCCCTCTGAGCTTGAGTGGGTTTTCTGGAGAGTGTTGTTTCATCATACAGCTCATTTACAAGCAGAAGTACAGCAGTAGCTCACAAAACCAGTGTTGTCATAGGCCAATAAAAGCAAGTTAGATAAGTAATTACTGTTCTGGTATGTATGTACGTATTTACTTATCACACAGGTTCATGGTAATTGCACATACGGATTGTACATTTGATTGCACACGTAGACTTTTTTTTTTAATTTCACACCTATAATTCTCTCTTCAGGCTTTGTTTGTAGCACTGTGTGTGAAAATAGGTAGTACATATTTACTTTCCTCTGTGGGACTTCTAGTTTGTGAAGCTCTCTGCTGTTCTCTGTTGGAAAGGATCTTTGAATCCTGAATCAGGCTGGTTCTTTGCCTGAAGCTGTTGTTCCAAAATCTGTTTGTACAAGGTGCACCTAAATATGCAATCTTCTTCATAATCCTTGATTGCTTTCTTTCTGATCTTGCTTTCTAGTGTCTGAATATTTCTATTTTCTGAATATTGTGCCTGTCCTCATTAGTATAGTGGTGAGTATCCCCACCTGTCACAAGGGAGACCAGGGTTCGATTCCCCAGTGGGGAGGCAGTGGTGCCATTTAAGAGTTGGACTTGATGATTCCCTTCCAACTCAGAATATTCTGTGATTCTGTGAATTTTTAGTTGCAGATGGAGACATTACTTAAACCATGGTCTTCCTCACTCAGTCTTGAAAGTATTCTTCATTTAGGTAGTACATGGTGTACTGTTTGTAGGATGTACATCAACAATGACTCTCAGTTGCACGGACTTGTTCTTTTGTCTTGAAATTGATAGGATTGGCTGCTCAGTTAATATGTATTTAGCATCAAGATTTAAGCTCTTGAGCCTGTTCTTGGTGCTGCTGGAGCAGCAAAGGAAGAAATCACTGCTGAGTCATTGGACTAAGCAGAATAATTTTCTTGCTCATGATGCTCTGTGTACTGCACTGTTATCGTGGGGATTAGAAACACCGAGGAAAAAGGATTTTGTTGTGACAGTGCTAGGTGAAATGATATTTTTACAAGCTGGTATGGTGTGCAGTTTTCTTTTGAGACTAGTGAGGGCCATGATGATAACAGTCACACAGAAATTTTTATGAAAAAGAAAGGCTGAGAAAGGTGCAGAATCTTCTATGCAATTATAGTTGTTGCCAGTCTATGCACTGCTCTCAGTATTTATTAGCTGAAGAGACTGAAAAGTCAGTCTGGAAGGGATTGTGCTGACTACAAATTTTTGTAGCCTTTGGTGGTGCCAGCTGCAAAAATAGGCAAATCTGGCTGCATTGGAAGGGCATGATGGGACAGCTCCAGCCCAACTGCCACCCTGGAGGCGTTTTGGAGGCTTTGGCAGTAAGCCTTGAAATGCATCTCCCAGGGGAGGACTGCATTGCAAGCAGACCTTGCCCTTCCCTAGTGGTGAATTCCTTTGGCAGTAGGCTGGCATCAGTACACCTAAACATATTTATGTTAAAGCTGCTTTTTCCCCTCTTTGAGACAGGGGTGAGGTTTGCATTGTGTTTGTTAATTCATCTCACATATGACTCTTTCAAAAGGTTTAATTATAGCAGCCATTCATTAGTGGTGGCATTGTGGCTGGCTGAAGGCCAGGTCAAAACATGTTTCTCAGTTTTTCACTCTTAAATGGCCTAAAACAAGCATTACCAGCTCTCCATTGACTTAAGTGGCTCTTGGTTGGACCAAGCCACTCTGTTGTAGGAAACAGGGAACTGGAGGAGTAGCTCCTATTTTTCCTTGTAGTTCCGCTTTCTTAGAGAATGAAAGGAGAAGAACTGAGAAGTTCTCTGCATCCCAACCAGAGGGAATATCTTTGAAACAGGATACTTGTTTCAATGTATGAAGAGATTAGCATTAGAAGCAACTTAAAGGTAATAAAACAAACCTTTATGAATGCTTCAGAGCGCTTTCTCTTTTCCCAGATTTATGGTCCTTGGCAACTTGGTCAACTCTATATAGGAAAAGTGTTTCTGGGTAAGGGTTAATGCACAGGGAGAAGATCCCGCTGAACAAGGCAAGATTTCTACAGAAAATCTAGAGTTAAATAAAACGTAAAATTGATCTATCTCCCATCATTTTGGGCTTTCTTGAATCCACCTTTTACATGGAGTAATTAATCGTTCTTGTTCATTTTTTTGCCTAGAAAAGGGAAAATGTTTGGGTTACTCAGTAAATAAGGAGTCTCAATAAGAGCCAATATTTGCCTCAGGCAGAAAATGGACCACAACAAATATAGGTAGACTGGTGCTTGCTCCCATGAACTGTAATGACACTTAGATTGTTGCTGAACTAAGTATGCAGGTCAATGGGTAGGTCTCTGTGTCCCTTACTGGAGCTCTTACTGCTGTGTGATTCACAGCTTTTAGAATCTGCATTAGTAAGATGAAAGTCAGTGCTGCTTTGCCTACCTAGATCCTTCCTACAGGGAATACAGTGGGAAAACACTTGTGAAATCCTGAACACAGAGAACAATGAGAGATCCACATTTATCTTATTGCAGTGATTCTGACGCTTTTCCATGTTTTCCTGGGGGACAAAGTGCTGTGTTTCCTCATTTTCATTAGTGTTGTTCAGACATCAGTTATTCAGTTCCTAACCCTTGTGTAAGTGCCAAGAATCACAGATGTGGAAATCTTGGACACTGTGATTTTTCACAGTATTCATGACAAAAAGGCAGTTGGCTTCAGAGATCAGAGGCATCTTTGAATACGAAAAAAGCTCTTTTAAGTGTATGGGGTTTTTTGTAAAGGCAGTTGCTCATTCAGACAGCAGTCAAGTGTTAGTACCGTCAGCTGGAACCCTTGTCCCTCTGCTGCACTGCGGTCTTGCTTCTGTTAGAGTTGATAGGGTTGTTTGCGCCACTACAGCTCATTACCCAGGCTTTTCATCAGCTGCTGAACTTCGGTTGTTTTCTGGAGTTCACTCCCTTAAAAGTATGGTAGCCAGCAGCAGAAAACCAGCTAAGAAGTATTGGACTTACTTTCTTTTTTAGGTATTATGTGGTTTAAAAAAAAAAAAAAAAGTGTATAGATTATTTATTTTTATTCAAACAAATAATTTGCAACAGCTGGTAAGGAAGGGGAACAGCCATGAGCTGAAAATATAATTTACAGCACAATTCCATGTATGTTGTCAGGGAATCATTCCCATGCAACACAGCAATAGCGCAGAGATTTCAGGGATTATGTTCAGATTAAATGTCAACAAGAGCTGAGCCTTGGCAATATGCCAGGCAGGTCATATGAGGAAAGTCCCAAACTTTTAAACTCAAATAAAAATGTGTTCTGCTTAATAACCATAATATGCTGCAATTTTTAACACAAGTAATGACTTAGTTTAAGAAGTCTCATTAAAACTGGATTTTGAAAAATTAGTTAATTTAAATTCAGGACTTTTCACTGCTTTTTGGTATTTAAGACTATGCCAGCAGTTTTATTTGAGGGTTAGGCCTCTACTGTATGTATTTTTTTCTTGGTAGCGCAACATTAAGAAACTTGAGTCTAAAGCTTTGACAAGTTTTAAAATTTCAAAATTTTCAAGTTACACATAATAGCATAAATAGCCTGCTAATACTTCCACAAATATTATTATGTTCCAGAAACGTATCTGTTATTTCTGAGATGAAGTCTTAGATTCTGCAATTCCATGGCATTTATAGGAGAATGTTATTGTGAGGGAATTAGAAAATAGCTACAAGGGTCACAGTGATAACTATGGGGTCAAAAATCAACTTGAAAAGCACCAGGAAATGTGTCTGGCTGCAGCAGATCCAGGCTGGGGATCCAGGCTTCTAAGGCAGAGGTGCTGCCAAGTTTTGCAGTACAGGTTCATTCATTTTGTTATTTATGAAGGGTATGGCATGCAACCTTCAACATGTCAACACTTCTTCAAAGTGCAGATGTAAGAATTTGCAGTTTGGAAGTCATTCACAGATTCACAGATTCACAGAATATTATGAGTTGGAAGGGACCCACAAGGATCATCTAGTCCAACTCACCATTCCTTTAAATACTCGAGATAAGCAAGGTAAATTCATTAATTATTTTAATAAACACCTCATGTTGTAACACTTACTTGTCCTGAATTAAGAACTTGATAAGATTTTTTCCATTACTCTTGTAGACCTTTATTTAAACTACAGTCAGTGAAAATTTACCATCCTACTGCCCAAGACACAGTAATAAATCAACAGTTATTTACTTATTTGTTTGAAGCTAATATGACAACAAATAGTCTGTTAGCATACATTATTTCTTTGTACTACAAAATATGCAAATATTTCATTTATTATCCTTTTATCTCTATGATATTTTAACATGATACAACATGTTTCTCTGATAAATTGAGTTACACAAAAGCAGCTTCACATCTACATAATGCTTTAACAAAACACTCCCTCTATTTCAAGTTAAAATGTGTGTTCAGCTCAGGAATAAAGAAACTTGATTTACTTTACTAAGAAACACGTGTGTATTTTCTTAAGTTTCAATTATTTTTCTTTAAATTATCTTTTTATCACATCCTGGACTCATGTCTTCTCAGGCTGCCACAGGTTTGATAAGTTGAGTTTTGCAGTTAAGTTGAGTTGGTTTCTTGATTATAAAGAATGTAGCTTGACTTACTTGCAGCTTTATTTTCCCTGTCTGTGAATATTTTCTGTAACTGGATGTTTATTTTCTGATACGTGTTACTCCTTAGTGGCTTCACAGTGACAGTTTTCCCACTGATGGTGGTGGAACCATCAGAACTGGTGTTACCCCAGCAGGGTTCATCCAGTCTCGTCCCTGTGCAGTGCTGTGTCACCAGCATTTTTTTTAAGCAGGACTGTTCTGAGGGACTGAGAGACCTTACTAAGCAGTTATGTGCTGGGGTGGGGTGTGTGGGGGTGTGTGGGGGTGTGTGTGTGTGTGAAATAGCCAGGTGTGCTTTGTGTATAATCAAGTGATTGTAGCCTGAAACATCACTGCAGACGCTTCATGAGTCAGATCATTCATGATGGCAATAACGAGATTATTCATAGTAGGTTCCTCATTGTGACAAAGGTCGTTTTTTTGAAGTCTTCGTTGTATATAGGCTGTATTTCCGATTTGCAGATACCTTCTCTGCTAGGAAACAGCACTACAGCAGGGAACCAAAAGTGAAGGTCAGTGTTGCTAACTTCAGGATGTTATTCAGTGCTGGAAATAATTGGAAAGGTTCATAGCTGAGTTAAAAACTTTAGTCATGACTTTCACTGAGATGGTACTGCTTCCTATGGTTCCTGAGGTAGGTTTTTTATTTGATTTTTAGAGTGTTGTCCTTTGATTTTCTGGTTTTGGGTTTTGGAGTTTTTTTCCCATCTGCTGATTAGAACTGGGTAAATACTGCCAAGAGTTTTGTTGCTCATGATCATGTGAGAGGTGTTCTGTCTTGATAGTGGTGGCCCTTTATGTACATAGTCATTTCGTTTGAGGAAAGGAAGAAAAACAGCATTTCTTCAGTGTTTGGAGTCAAATTAATTTTAATATTTGCTGTTAATTTTTTTTTAATAAAATATGCTTGTTTCCATAAAACTACTGTTATGAAGTCCATATGTAAAAGGTCTGTGTTGAAACCACGACCAGAGTATTTTAGGTTTAGGTAGTATTCCTGCTGGCTAGGCTTTGTCTCCATTTCCGCCCCGCCCCCATCTTGCGAGAAAATGGAAAAAATTCATCAAAACCAGGTCCATGTCCATGTGGGTTAACCCATGACAGTCGTCCAGGCTGAAACCAAGGCATGCTGTGCCCTAGACCTTTTCCTCCAAGAGGAGCGTCATTGTGTGATCTTCTTCTGCCTGGTGCACAGAGCAGCTGGGGTGCTTATCCCTGGTGAGACAGGATAGGGAGCAA
Organism: Pitta sordida; assembly: GCA_013390025.1. Lineage (NCBI taxonomy): Eukaryota > Metazoa > Chordata > Aves > Passeriformes > Pittidae > Pitta > Pitta sordida. Next base: position 149,343 of record WEKX01014286.1, read on the forward strand.
GTGGTACCAGAGTCACCCTCCTCATGTGGAATTCTTCAAAGCTTGCAGTCAGGTCTGCTGGCTGCACCAAGAGGAGGTGACCTCTGCCACCGCTGGAAATATTACGAATCAGTGATGATGACTGTACATGGTATTCCTGCGTCCTTTTGGGAAAAGGGAGAGGCCATCCCAGTGCAGGGGCAGCACCTCAGAGGGAATCACCAGAGCTGTTTCCTGCTCTAGTACTTGAAAATAACTGCTTCCCATGGAGTGTGTCAGCAGCTTACAAAAAAAACACAGAACAAACTTGGCTCTAGAAAAGAACATCTGAAACTAAAATACTGGTTTTGTTTTTAATTCCTTGATACCAATTTTTATCCTTGAAGCTCAGAGGTTTCTTGATGTTTTTGTTTGAAACTATACTGTTTCATGTAAGATGAACAAGGTGAAAATAAATATAATGCAAGCATTACAGAGACCCTCTCCTCTGTTTGGGCATGTGATTTTTAATTTTATTTCTCCAGTTAATTACTTACTATATTCTACAGGAGGAGATTGATTAGGTTTTATATGTTAGCTGTGAATGTAAATTTGAGTTCTGGGTAATTTTGTTGCAAGTGAGCATGATATTTATATGCTTACTGTCAGATAGAAAAAAGCAGCAGTTAATTGTTTGACAGGAAGACTAAAGCATTTGACTATTCTGTATTGTGTGGGGTGTTATGACAGATTTCGTTTGATTGCACAGCATTCAGATAATACATCAGTAGGATAGTGTTACATTGTTACATTGTTATCTGTTGGCCTTCTACAAGCAATTTCATTATTTTAATAAAAAATTACAGTGATCTGAAAGCCACTTTCTGATATGTATATGGTAATAATTACACACATACGATTTTGTATAGTTACACTGATTATACAGATCTACGTTTTTTGGATCCTACAGTAAAAATAGACTACTATTAATGTTGAGATTCTTGCCAGGTAATTGAATGTAAAAATTGAATTTTTGCTGACTTTTTTTGTGATATCTGAAGCTATGTAGATCTTGGCCATTTTAGTTGCAGCTGACAAAAATGCTTTCACTGTCATTGTGGTCATAATAAAATTAAATTTGCTGAAATGGAGATCAGTTTTTTCAGACTGATCTATGTAAAAATGAGATTAACTGGGAACACAACTTAGTTAGTATTTTTTTGCCCTACATAGTTAAAGAGTCAGTGTTTACTGGTTGTCTTTCCCATACATCTTGATCAGGGCTCTTTAAACTGCTGGTTTTCATCTAGGTTTGGTCAATAAGTGTATTTGACCTCGCTGCAACTATGTAAAGTTTCCCAGATGCTGTTGGAAATGTGGCACATCTTGCTTTTTTTTTCCAGTATCTTGGAGGTTGGAGTCACCATTCCTGTGTGTCAAGATTGGGTATGACTATGGGATAACCATGAAAATGCAGATTGAGTGCACAACAAATAGCTGAACAGCCCTTAGTAAATTAACTGAGTAATGCAGATTAGTGTAGTATTACCTTGTTACAGTGCAAAACATTGTTTTTTGAGTGAAAGGAAAAAAATTAACTGTAGGAGTCTATTGTCAGTGAACTTTTGACAGTTTTATTTAAGAAAAAAATCTATTTTCTATGAACTTGTGTCAATTTCTCTGAAAATGTATAAAACCTTTGTTTTGATCAGAACTTAGTTACCTAGTTTGATAGGTGTTCATGTAATTTTTACTATGCTATGCTTGAGGAAGCCCTAAGGGTTTTACATTGGTTATAAGCATTATGAATGTCAGATAATATCACAGTATCACAGTATTAGTAAGGTTGGAAGAGATCTTGGAGATCATCGAGTCCAACCTGTAGTCCAACACCAACCCATTGTCTAAACCATGGCACTAAATGCCTCATCCAGCCTACTCTTAAACACCTCCAGGGATGGCGA